>ML219127.1:7076-33467 GCA_004785975.1 Popillia japonica | reverse complement strand
CGAATATAGTTCATATTCGTTTTGTACGTAAGCATCCAGTAAATGCATATCTATTGCAATTTATAACGTATGTACAGTTTTAGTGTAATATTTGTTTGGGGCTCACCTCTTGCGCCCTTCTACCTTTTCGGCGGTGGAGGACAATTGATGGGTCAGCGCGAGGGAGCCGGAAAATGAGGTCAACAATTTGTTGGCTTTATGTCTTGGTGATGGTGCAGTAAGTTCTTAGTAACACATTCTTTCACCGCAACTTTACGAAATTAAAATGTTAAGATTCTGCGTTAATGACACGGTTCAAGTAGAGTGATTCCTAAATACCATATTCGTTCTATTCTAACTACCTATAATTGAACCTGTATTTCATAATTCGTACCACGAACCACGTGCGCAACTAAACCATTGGTGCGTCGTAGTAACCGAGCCATTTAATTACCGAACAGTCGATTACCGATGAAAATGTGTAATTCTATTTCCTCACTCGCGAATTAGTCTCGGGAACTAATTACGTGATACATGCTAATTTAGTTCTGCTGCAATATCAATAAAGTTCACGTTAGGACATATATAAGTTTAAAGTGAACGAAGCCTTCTCGTTTTATTAATAGCCGTTTAAATTAAAACATACTAAATAATTTATTCGTTAAGTTATGAATAATGCATGCACAGTTACACACGCAGTATATCTTCATATATGTATGTATGCGCGTTGTTTGTTGTTTCGTCTTCCTGTAATGTGTAAATAAAGTACACCCACATCACGTGTGATTTATGTTTGTAGATATTTTCAAATATTTAAGCGACAAAATTAATTAATTAATTAACATGTGAAATTAAGTTTCTCACATTAAACCGATGAAAAACGTTTCACCTAAAGTTTAAGCCACCACACAGTAATCACTCCAAAAAAATTATTGCTTCTCAAATGTTTTACACTAGACGATTCTAGATCATTCCTTCGTTTTGCCTATATAAGCGAGTGGATGGCCCGAACTTTAGTTCAGTTCTATTTGAACTACCGAGGTGATAATTTCGCCAAGCAATATTCTAGCGAACTGCTAGTGCCGTCAGTTTGCTTTGTGAGTCTGTGTGCATCTTGAGTGCTTACTAATTATATTTTGTTATTAAGTTTATCGAACAAAAATGATGTCTGGTGGAAAGAAACGAAAAGTAGATGCAGAGAGTCGCCAGTTTCAAGAAAAATGGTCTGAAGAATTCTTTTTTATCTTGCTCAATGGTAATCCTATGTGTTTGCTGTGTAAGGAATCCATTTCAGTGATGAAAGAATTTAATATAAAGAGGCATTACTCAACTAAGCGTCCTTTGGTGCACTCACTGACGGGACAAATAAGAAAAGACAAAATCCAATAGCTTACCGTAAATTTGAAAAAACAGCAGCAAATGTTTGATGAACACAGAACACAACTTCATAATGTTGTGGAAGCTAGATTTATAGTTAGTTCAAAATTGGTAAAGTCATTAAAACGTTTTACCGAAGGAGAATTTATCAAGGAGTGTATGTTAGAAGTTTGCAGTGTGTTGTGTCATGAAAAGAAAAATGAATTTGAAAAACTTAGTTTATCATGACTAACTGTTGCCTGATGTATAAAAATGATGGCTCATGATGTCAAAACGACTTTGACTGACCGTATGGCTGGTTTTGAATCATTTTCCATAGCATTAGACGAGAGCATCGATTTGTCTGACACAACTCAGCTGGCTATGTTTATTCGAGGTGTTGATAAAGAGTTAACTGTTATTGAGGATTTTTAGTCGCTAAAAGGAAGCACTACAGGAGAGGACATTTTAAGATTTGCCATGGTCAAAATTAGTTGGTGTATACACCGATGATGCACCTTCTATGGTGGTAAAGGTTTCATCGGAATTTTGTATAAAAAAGCAACTGAATTAAATGTGTAAAAAGATGATTTGATAATCCTTCATTGTATTATCCACCAACAGAACTTGTGTTCTAAGTCCATTCCACTCCAGAATGTTATGAATGTGGTAGTAAAAACCATGAATTCTATTCGATCGCGAAGCCTTAACCATCGTCAGTTCAAGGCGTTTTTGGATGAAATATCAGCCGAATTTGATGACGTAACATATTATTGCGAAGTCAGATGGCTAAGCAAAGGAAAAATGCTCAAACGGTTTTACGAGCTCAAAAATGAGATGGGAGATTTTCTGCAAATAAAAGATAAACCACTATCTGAATTGAGTGACCCAAAATAGATATGTGACTCTGGTCGACCTTACATGAATGATTTAAATTTAAAACTGCAAAAACAAGGACAAGCGTTTCAGAATAAAATTCGATGTTGGGAGGCACAGATGTTGTCTAATAACAGTTGCTGAAGAACTCAAGTTACTATCGGAGCAATTCTCGAAGAGATTTAGCGATTTGAAAAACAGTTTCAACAGACAGTTTCAATTTATTTGCTACTCCAACAAAAAGTAATGTATAAAATGCTCCAATACACTTGCAAATAGAATTGATCGAGCTTCAAGAAAACTCACTCCTAAAATCTAAATTTGAAGACTTGGAGTTTTGCGATTTCTACGAAAAATACCTCGAAGAAGACTATTTTCCAGAGCTTAAAAATTCGCAAAAAGATTGATTTGTGCGTTTGGCAGTACTTACAAATATTCAAACAGTACATCTCATTGATGAAAGTTAATAAATCAAAACAACGTACAAGGTGTCTTTGTATCAGTGGAATTCATCCAAACATCGATGGATTAGTTTCCCAAATTCAAGCTCCAGTGCCTCATTGATTTCGTTGTCGCTATTTCACTTTCGTAGTTTGTAATTATTCCAAATTTCACGATTTAATTGTAATGTTGTAAGTACTATTTTTTTTTATTTCATTTTCTTATTTTAATAAATTGCATTATGATAACATTGTCGTATTATTTTATATCTGATATCTTTCGCTAAAAATTATGAACACTACCTTAAAATGCACTACTTTTGAACGTGACCCTCGAAAGTATTTGCACACTAAAGTTTGGCCCACAACATTTCAAAGGGTGATTCTTTAGCAAAAATTAAGGAGGATCTTTCATATAACTTTGTGTTCAACACCCTTCTCCCTCCAAGTTACAGCCCTTTAAAATTAGGTAAAAAAATTGTTTTTATTTAATATATTCACTTTGGAAAAATTTAGAAGAATGAAATTCGGCAGATAACTGATGCTAATAAAATGACAGTTTTTGAGTGTTTTTGTTACCCTAAAATATAATCACAAGGGGCTGAAATAAACAACCCCTATAATATTTTGCATCAGAACTTTTTATTGCGCCTATATTTTCCTATTTAAAAAATTGATTTAAAAAGACAGACTCAATCTGCAAATATGTAGTTAATTTGATCACAAAAAAATAAAATACTGCTCAGACTCTTTTCCCATAAAT
The DNA here is from genome assembly GCA_004785975.1 of Popillia japonica. Taxonomy (NCBI): domain Eukaryota; kingdom Metazoa; phylum Arthropoda; class Insecta; order Coleoptera; family Scarabaeidae; genus Popillia; species Popillia japonica. The sequence goes on along the minus strand of ML219127.1, from coordinate 30,053 downwards.
TCACAGAGGTTATTATTTATTAAAAAAATCAAGTAAGCTGCTGTCAAATGAAGTCATATGACAAATAGTTTTTCTCGGGAATTTATCAGAAATTTCCATAATAATCACATATAGGCAGATGAAAACCCACACGAAATTGCAGAATCTAAATTTCAACATTAATTTTCATTGAATGTGTGGCTTGATGATTATTTAATTGGGCCATATTTTCTCCCAATACGATTCAATGGGGACGCATACTGCCATTTCCTTGAAGAAGAGTTACCTCAACTTTTTGATGATGTTCCTGTGCAAATTAGGCAAGAACTATGGTTCATGCATGATGGCGCTCCAGCCCACTTTAGTAATAACGCTTCGCTACTTAGACTAAGTTTATGCAAATCGCTGGATAGGACGAGGAGGCACTCGGAATTGGCCTGTCCGATCTCCAGATTTGAATCCATTGGACTTTTCCATTTGGGGTTTTCTTAAAACCCTGGTTTATTCCACTCCCGTTGAAAATATCGATGATTTAAGGGATCGTATCATCGTAGCGTTGGCGTTAGAAGAAATGAATGGGAACAAGTAATAGGAAAATATGGGGAAAATGAAAGAAATAATAATGGAAATAGATTACTAGAATATTGCACAATTAATAATCTTATAATATCTAATACGTTTTACCACCACAAGGATATACATAAATTCACCAGGGCGGCCCCAAGCAGAAACGAAAAATCTGTAGTAGACTACATTCTAGTAGAGAAACACAATAGGCAACGAATAAAGACGTAAAAGTTAGAAGAGGACCAGAAATTTATAGTGACTACTATTTACTGGTAGGACAAATTAAAAAATCAAGAACAAAATGCACAAAGGAAAACCAGGAGCCGAGTGTACGACAAGAAAGAATAAAATCCTACAGATTACAACAAAAAGATACACAAGATAGACAAATACGAAAAGGTAATAGAAGTAGCAATCGAAAACGACCAAGATAATCTGGAGGAATTGACAGTGGAACAAATATGGCATAAAACCAAAACATTAATCGTTAATGCAGCTAAGGAGACATGCGGCGTAAATATAATAAATAAGAACAAGAAAAGAACAGAGTGTCATGAAAGTGTGTGGTCATGAAATAGAAATAGAAATAAAGATTAAAAAAAAACTATGAAAAAATTACCTAGGAAACAATACAGATAGTGCATACGCCAAATATAAGGACCAGCGAACAAAAATAAAGAAAATTGTACTAGCAGCAAAAAATAAGTCTTGGAAAGAATTCGGAGAAAAAATAGAGAATAATAGCAAGGAAAACCAGAAACTGTTCTATACAATGTTGAAAACTATGAGGAAAGGAAATCTACAAAAAACAAAGACAATAAAAAACAAAGAAGGAGTAATACTAACGAAAACAGATGAAGTACTAAGTAGATGCAAGGAATATTTCCGAGAATTATTGAACGATCACAAAACATCAGAAAGGGAAAAAGAACTGATAAACGAAAACCGAAAAGAAAATAGAGAGGTAACTAATGAGAACATAACAGAAGAAGAATTGAACATTGCACTAAAGAAAATAAAAAATGGTAAATTACCGGGACATGACAGGATTACCGGAGAAATGATCAAGAAATTGGGAAGCAAAGGAAGAGAATTACTATTAAAATTATATAACAAAATATGGGAAGATGAACAAATACCAAAAGATTGGGAAATAGGACAGATAGTACCAATTTATAAAAAGGGTGACAAGAGAATGTGTGATAACTATAGGGGTATAACCTTACTTAGCACACCATTGAAGCTGTATGAACAAGTACTAGAAAACAAACTAAGGCCGCAAATCGAAAACACAATAGCAGAGTCTCAGAGCGGATTTCGAAAAGGAAGAGGGGTGCAAGACCATATCTTCACAATTAAACAGATTATGGAAAAAACCGTGAAATACAACAGAAAAGCCTATCTAGCCTTTATCGACCTTGAGAAGGCTTTTGACAAAGTGCCACGTAATACAGTATGGGAGAGTTTGACAAAAAGGGGTGTCAAACAGAAACCAATAGGAGCAATTAAAAGCCTTTACAGCAATACCAAAAACTACATATTCAGTAACAACTGTAGGTCGGAAGAATTTAACACGAGAGATGGACTGAGACAGGGAGAAGTAATGAGCCCCGTGTTGTTTACAGTATTTATGGACGACATTATTAGGGAATGCCAGAATAATGTATACAAGCTGCAAGTAGGATACAGAAACATGCAACCTGTACTTATATCCGAGTGTGCGTTTGTCGTTTGCCGACGACGTTGTAGTTATGGCTGGAACTGAACAACAACTGCAGAAAAACCTAACAATATGGAATGAAGTACTAATACAATATGGAATGAGAATAAATACCCATAAAACCAAAGTAATGGTAGTGGCAAAGGAACAACAAAGCACCAATATACAACTGGAAGGAACACGGCTAGAGCAAGTACACCATACAATTATCTAGGAGTTATTATGGATGAATCAGGAAAACAGGAAACAGACATACTACAACGAATAGAGAAAAGTAATAAGTTATACTACGCAATGAGCAACGGATTTATAGGTAAAAGAGAGATATCAGCTAAAACAAAAATGACTGTATGCAATACTATCTACAAGCCTACCCTAACGTACCGATGTGAGACCTGGACATTGACAAATAGAATTAAATCGCGATTAGAGGCCATGGAAATGAAATACCTAAGAAAAGTAAAAGGAGTTACACTCAGAGATCGTGTGAAAAGCAGCCAAATACGGGAAGAACTAGGCACGAGACCCTTGGTAGAATTTATAGAAACAAGACAACTAGCTTGGTGGGGACACTTGTGCAGATTACATCCAGAGAGAATGGTGAAGCAAGTCTGGGAAGCGAAACCAATGGATAAGCGTAGTAGAGGGCGACCACAGGAAGAGTGGGACGGAGTGATAAGCAAGATATTGCAAGGGAAAGGAGAGACATGGAGTACAGCGCAGAGAAAGGCAAAAGATAAGAGACTGGTGGAAATTTGTTCATTCTGGTGAATTTTAAGTTTAATTTTTAATTTTCGTTTGTTAGAATTTAAAACTGTTTTCTTTTCAGTTAATTAAGTGTTAATTTGTAGTACCCTACACCTAAACGGTAGAAGGGTGAAAGATTATATATATATATGTATATCATCGTAGCATGTGAGACTGTTAAAAATACACCAGGATTATTTCAAAGAATACGGAATTCAATTAGACGAAGAGTAGAGTCTTGCATTTTGGTCGAGGGGCGCCATTTTCAACATTTATTATGATTTTTGTAATTGAAATTTTGTCCGCGTTATTATTAGTTTTTTTGTAATTTGTTAATTGTTATTAGTAGTACAATTATTGTTCAATCCGTTCTAATCTACAATAATCTTGAACTAAATAAAAAAAATGCAATTCTTCAATAAAGTTTTATTTAGTTGTGAAAAATGTTTGAAGTCCTTATAAAACTGTCTAGAAATTAGGGAAAATCAGGACAATAAAACTATTTGTCATGTGACTTCATTTGACAGCAGCTTACTTGATTTTTTTTTAATAAATAATAACCCTAGCAGTATTTTATTTTTTTGTGAACAAACTAACAATTCTATGATAAAAAGTCAAGACATTAAAAAGTTGCAGCAGATTGAGTCTGTCTTTTTAAATAATTTTTTTAAATCGGAAAATATAGGCGCAAAAAAAAGTTCTGATGCAAAATATTATAGGGGTTGTTTTTTTCAGCCCCTTGTGATTACATTTTAGGGTAACAAAAACACTCAAAACCTGTCATTTTATTAGCATCAATTATCTGCCGAATTTCATTCTTCTAAATTTTTCCAAAGTGGATGTATTAAATAAAAACAATTTTGTTTACCTATAATTTTAAAGGGCTGTAACTTGGAGGGAAAAGGGTGTTGAACAAAAAGTTTCCCTTTTTTGAAAGATCCCCCTTAATTTTTGCTAAAGAATCACCGTTTGAAATCTTTCAAACTATTCAAATTATCAATTCAGAAACACCTGTCTAATAATTCAGCTATCGTACATTTATTTTAGTTCAAGAAAATTACAAAATTTTCCAGATTTAAATATGTATATGAACGCCAATGCCCAGATTCCTATATATAGCGAAATCTAGTTAACGACTTCCTCTCTCGATTATCAAATACAAAAAAAAAGCAATCAAGCGGGCACAAGTCCGAGCTGTGATTAACACCGTTTAAAAGGAGATATGACACACAATCCAATAATGAACAGCCTACCTTTGCAACAGCCATCGGAAGTCATATACCGTAGGTGTTTATGTTGTTACAAGATAAAGTTACAACTCGTATACAATAAATGGTTTTCCGAGAAACGTCGTGTTACTGGACACAACCTTAGACATAACAAATGTACGTTCGCCCATTATGCGCTTTAATGTGGTAAATTCTCGGAGTTAATAAATGTTTGATTTTGTAATGTGACAGTTCACAAAGCAATATAGGTACACTCATACGTGCGTGTGTTGCACTTACATTTATTCCTAGTTGTAATCTCCTTTTACATAATGCAATAAGTATTTACGTTAATGTACATACATACAAGTATAAAATGTTCATGTCTTAACGATGGAATAATTCAGTTCCGATAGAATGAATGAAATGGATAATGGATTGACGGTAAGTAGGATATCAGAAAATTACGCTTCTGTATATGGCGGGATATTATTAGGCTTCAATTAGGTGGGGAACCAGTTTTACAAAAACATTTGTGCAAATGGGAACATCAGAGAACCTATAAAGCTTTAGCTCTTGAATGTATCGAAGAGCTTTTATTTGGGCTTGAAAATATTGCAGAAAATTTATTTGGTTTTATCTGGTTTTGCTCCCAAATTGTTGAAACAGAAACACACATCTTTGTCACTACAGTTTTCGGTAATTTCTTCGTTTTCACTGATCTTAGGTGAATGAAGTAGCTCGTTGTACCATTGCAAATCATCTCGCTCTTAGTATTTGGCTCAACTTTTTTGGTCTTTCCGATGATCTAAATTCGCGAATTTCTTTCTTTCTTGCAAGCCTTTTGTCAGTTCCCCAACCACTAAAACCTTAATCTCAAATATTTTCCATTCTCCAAAAACTCAAAAGCTGTGGCCTTGAACTGGAAATATTGGTTCTACCTGGTTTTATCATTACAAAACAGATGCCAAACAGATATTGCTGTACAATAGAACGTCAAACGAATTTTCAAGTTCAAAAGACATTTCATTCTTTACACTTTTCTCGTGAACTCACTAAAATTTCGTAAAACAAAATAAATTAATAATAATAATAATAATAATAATAATAATAATAATAATAATAATAATAATAATAATATGTCTTTATTTTCGTAATCCGTAAAAGAATAGAAAAAAATAATGTACAATGGACAAAAAAGATAACTAAATAAAAATTACGAAAATCACAAGGAGTGGTTCAGATGGGTTTTGGTTAGACATTACCCCCTGCTCTTACACCAATTCCTTAGATGTCTATAATACTCTTACAAATGATATATTGCCTATAGATAAACTTAATTCTAAACTCTGTGAGTTCTAACAAGATATGTGTGTAATGAATAAATATCTTACTGTTACTGACACTGAGTTTCGAATAGGTAGCGACGAACAGCACATCTGAACGGAGTAGGTTCTAACGTTTTTAAAAATGATGGCAGCTTATTATACAAAAAATAAATATTGAAAGTGAACTATCTCTGAAACAGAGAGGAAGAGTGAATGGGAGGGGTTATTAATCCTCGGTTACGTATATTAATGTTATGTACATCAGAACGATATCTGATTTTATTCCACTTTTCCACAATTACTTTCTAACTTTTGAATTTCAAAGGCAGTGCTTTCCCACACCTATCAAAATTTGTTTGTCTTATATTATTATTTTTTCCACTTCTAGGTCAATTACAACACTCTTTTGGAATAAATATGATCTTTATTCGAATTAGAGTGTTGTAATTGACCTAGAAGTGGAAAAAATATCAGAAAAATAATAAGTAAAAGAAGGTCATAAAAATACATATACTAAACATTTGTTTGTTATTCTAATTACTTTGAACTAACTGCAATGAACTGTGTCAGTAAAATTATACTTAGTAGTTCCCAGTTCATCATTCTTTTATTACCATTATTACTGCACATAACTTAAACTTTTTATAGAAATTGAAATATTAAACAAGATTTCTATTATGTCTATATGCACAATTTTAAAATAATGTGTAGCGCATTGAAAAACCAACAAGAGAGACATTCGAAATGAACTAATAACTAGGTGAACTTACTGACACACAAGACTCGAAAGAGCCACAAGATGGCTACAAGTTCAAATGAACTAGGAATGACTAGAAACTAGGTGAACTGACTGACTCACAAGAGCCGAATGAGAGAATCGGTCGAAATGAACTGCGAACTGACTCATAGATACAGTTCAGTAAAATGAACTAGAACTGATGACACGGATCTGCAAATTGCACTGAACTGCCCATCTCTAATCTATGGTAGAAATATAAAATTGTGAAACATTAGAACGTAATTAAGTCAAACTTTCAATTTTCAAGAGGGGGGAATGGGGAAAGGCTGCACAATTTAAATTTGTTTTTTAGGGATGCAAAATTTCGAAAACAAAAACAGAAACCTAATCCTAGAACGGATGATAGGATAGCAGGAATGTAGGACATGAAATAAAGTTTGGAAATTTTGATTTTATCCACTTTCGCTCCTCACAATCGAGGATTAAAAAAAAAATAGAAAAATTACACAGTTAACATATGTTTTTCTTCCATCAGCATCTTGATGGTCTGGAGAATGCAAGATTCCGCTAAACATCATTTGCACTAAAAACTCCAACTTAGTTCTAATCAATTCCTTTATAGATTGCATTGAATCCAATGAATTGATTGTGTAATAACAATTAGATTAAATGATCACCATAGAAACTTTCCATTTAGTTGTCACTCCTTTATTCATAATACTCAATATCTATCGAATGAAAAGTCCTGCGGACATAGTCTAAAATCACCATCTATAGGGACAATAAATACACAGTATTTACCGCCTTAAACCATATTGCTCCTTTTACGATTACAATATGAATGCTCGACCAGATTAAATGATCTATTTGTGTGCAAATAGTAGCTGTAAAGTAATAACAGATTTCTATTCTATTAAGATTGTATTATTAACGCCGCATACTTTGTGTGTCTGTACCATATGCGTGTTTATGTTGATAGAAAAGATATTGTCCGAGAGCAATCGTAAATTCCATTATGTAAAACGGTAGGTAATTAAAAATTCAGGCAACACCGTACCCGTTTGGCAATCTAACGGCGTGAAACGGAATGAATAGAAGATAAAATGCCTTTGTTAAGCAAAGTCTGCGTGTATATCTGTGTGAACAGTAATTATTAGTCGTCCAGATACTTTTGGTTACAATAAAACTCTAATTCTGTACCACCGAATTGAATTAATGTTAAGTATGTATTTATCTTCATATGTACATATCTGTGATGTTCGATTGTCTGTTGGAGGTTGATTTAGTATGGGAAACTAACTAGGGGGTATTGTTGGTTTCCGACAATATGAAAATGTAACAGGAAGTTGCAGTTTTTAAGGTTCTTAAAGAGAATTTAACTAATGTAAATTAAGCAATTGAAGTAATCGCATCAGAAGAAAAATCGACCACGAAAGAAGTTATGAGGAAGAAAGTGGAGAATGACAAGCATTAAATTGTTATCAAAGTTATTCTAGACTACACTTATTTAGGGCAATTAGGATATCCAAAAGAATCATTTCCAAAAATTGAAGATATAGTACTTATAACACCATCTCAATGGAAGAAAAAAGATGTCCTATAATCTTCGAGAGATCTTGTCGTCATATTGACACCACCATTGCGTAGGAATTTACAAAATCTCAAGCTATATATCCTGTAATATGATGTATGTACATCAGTCAATCAACGAGGAATACAGAGAGACGATGTACAGGAAACATTATCAGAATTAAAAAATCTGTGATTGCTAGACGGCCTCTTCCACCGTTTTGTCAATACAATACCCTGTTGAACGTGGTTTTAAACAGTTGATCCATTGAACAGTTTGATCCATTGAATGTGTTTCGAACTTTAACATGAACGTTAGATCATTTTCATGCTGATCGAATTTAAATAAGGAATTAACGAATATTAGGTACAAAAACATGCCATATATGTTTACAACTTCAAAATTATCCAGCAAAAACTGAATTGAGCTACATTGAAAACATGGCCAGAAGGATCGTTAAATAGGTTGCATGCAGATTTGTTAGAACCATAACCATGATTGTGATTGATGTGTGATTGATATGTATTTGATGCAGCTAGAACTGTAAAATAGTCAAAACTAGTTTAAAGAAAATTTTGTTACTAAATCAAGTTACAGACGCGCTACCAAAATACACCTCTACACTTATTCTTTCATTTTTTTATATAAATCTTCTTTTTAAAGAGCTCATATTTGATTAAAAACATGCATTTATTGAAACTATTATGAAGTTGCCAATTTTGATTAAGTTGTTACGAAAACCAGATTATATATATTGTAAAAAAGATTTTGGAATAAATTTGACTTTTGTTCGAATTGCAAGTGTTATCATTGACCTAACAAGTGGAAAAACTATCTAGATAATAATTTTGATTAATGTAATAAAAACATTTTTAACGTCATCCACGCCATGAACGGTAACAGTCAATATCGTCGTTTATCGGAAGTTATAAAATTGGTAATTCTTATCAAAGAAAGGGGCCCTCAAATTGGCTGACGACTGGGTGTTACAGAATCTGTCGTTAGTAAAGGTTAGCGAAGATATCAAGAGATTGATAGCTACCGCAGATGGCCAGGTCAAGATAGAAAACGCAAGAACTCGATTACACAGTGCGCCATTAGAGAAAAGGAAACGTTTGATGGCGGATCAGTTATGGTGTGGGGTGGTATAACTCTTAATGACCGAACAAACATTTATTTCATAAATAGGGAAACAATGACTGCCATAAGATATCGGAATGCTGTATGCATGCGATGTTAGCATTGGAACTATGTAGTCCAATGCTAACATCGTAAGGCAAATGTCGGTTGCCGTCAATACTAATGTTTTAGAGTCGACAGCGTAAAGCCCAAATCTTAACCGTATTGAACATCTCCCGCGCAATTTCGGAAGACAGATTAACCTACATGTTACTAGCGTCCTTTTGAAAGGACCGTGTACAGATCTCTATAAATTCTATTAAAACTGTCGTTGTCGACATGGAGTGATTAGTTTACTTTTTCAGATTTCTTCCTGACACTTATAGAAGCGTTTTTGAAATATTTAGCGGCCGATTCCATATATTTTTAAATACGAATAGTTTTTTTTGGTGACGTGTTGTTTTTGGGAGTGAACCATGGATGATTGGAGGTAAGTACCACGGACGTGGATTATAACTACGATTAGTTTCATTACAAATTCTTGTTGTCAGATTATGGTGTACCAATAGAATAATGCATTAATTTGGTTGTAGTTTATAGGGTGATTTTTGTTACCGTCCTTTCAAAAGGACGCTAGTAGTTTAGGAAGCCAATATATTTTCGCCTGTGTGTATGATAAGAACAAGAAAAAAAATAGATAACCTATACGTTGGGGATGTAAAGTTTGGGTGGATCGACTAGACTAGGATATGAGACATGGTTTGAACTATATCAGAGATCATTCTCTCAGCAATATGTCGAATCTTAGAAAGACTTGGGGTTAAGACCTGGTGTAGTTTTGCGCTTTGCAAATTCTGTGCAAGAATAATAATAATAATAATAATAATAATAATATATTTGTTAATAGGACACATACAAATGTGTATTTAACATGTCAAATATAATGCTAACATAATTCTAATTCTAAATAAAACAAAACTGAAATAATAAAAACAAAACATTGATGCAAATTGAAAATGAAAAAAAGAAAAAGCAAATACCAAGAACAAAAAAGAATCAGCTTTCACATTAATGGAACTACCAATTATGATTATGTTGACCTGTGTCTATAAAATTCCTCGAGGTTGTAAAAATTATGTTCTAAAAGAAACCCTCTTAAAAGTGCTTTAAAAGACTTATAGTGCGCAGAAGCTTTTATTTTAGTCGGCAGGTGGTTGTAAATTTTAGTTCCCATGCACTCCACCCCTAGTGATGTAATAGTTAGCGCATGATTAGTTGCATGTAATTGATCACCAGCTCTCGTGAAGTAGTCGTGATACTCAGAATTGCATTTGAATTGACCTTTATGTTTGTGTACGTAACATGCAATTTCTAGTATATAAACACATATTAGTGGCAGTATTTTCAGTTTTTGGAAAATTGGTCGGCAAGAATCAGTGCAATGTGCCCCCACAATAGCTCTAACAACTGACTTTTGACATAAAAACACTCTATGTCCGGCGGGTGAAGATCCCCAAAGCAGTATGCCATATTGTAATCTAGATTGCACTTCAGAATAGTACAGCGACATCAAACATTGTGTGTTTACTTGTGATCTCAGACATCTGAAAACGTAACATTGGCTAGATATTTTATTGGCCAGTAGTTGACATTGCTCATTCCAAAGAAGGTTAGCTTCCATAGTGATGCCAAGAAATTTAGTAGAGGTACACTCCACTAAAACATTTCCCCCTAGTGATAACTTATCCATCGCCAGTTTTCTCTGTCTTGTGTGGAAAACCATATATTTTGTTTTTTCCAAAATTAGTGATAGTTTATTCTCTGAAAACCAAGCTATCAATATATGCAGCAGATTATTTGAAATATACTCAGCATTTGTATTGGTTGTTAAAATAGAAATGTCGTCAGCATATATGGTTAAAAACACATCGGAAAGAATTAGAACAATATCATTAATATACAAGCTGAATAATACTGGTCCTAAAACTGATCCTTGCGGTACTCCCATTACCACAGGTAAAGCGTGGGAACGAACGCTTTTTACGATACCGTCTGAAGTTAAGTGTTTTATTTCAACAGTGTGGATTCGGTCGTACAGATAGCAGGCAACCAGGAGGCAGCGCACCCACGAATACCGTATGTCTGAAGCTTATCCAATAGGATATTATACTGAACGCAATCAAACGCTTTCTTTAGATCGCAAAAAACGCTTATAACGGGTAGTCGTTGCTCGATACCATCCAAAATCTTATTATAAAATTCAACAAGGGCTGTTTCTGTTGACTTTCCTTTCCTGAAACCATGCTGAAATTTGGTTAAGATATGAAATTTATCCAGGAACCCATTTAATCTCTCCAGCATACAATATTCAATGATCTTAGATATACAAGAAGTTAATTAATTGCTTAAGTCTTTCCTGTTGCCCTTTTTATACACTGGGATAACAATTCCTGTTTTAAGAATGCTGGGAAAAATACCTAAAGAAAATGACGCATTAATCAAATGCGTTAAAATATCCAGCATAAACGATTTGAATTGTTTAATAATAATCGCTGGTAAGTCATCAGGACCCGACGAATATTTACTTTTAAGCTTGTCTATAATACTATTTATTTCAACAGAGGTAAAAGGAAAAATAAACATAGAAGGTAGGTTATGATCGAGTTTCATTTGTAATCCAAAAGATGGTAACCTAGATGCAATAGCAGACGGGGTGGATAAAAAAAAATTATTAAATGTAGAGGCTACTAGCGATGGATCGGTTACCACCTCTCCTTCTTGAACGATGGATATATTTCGATGCGTGGAATTTGTTCTGGTAGCACCTCTTATCATTTGCCAGACTGCAGCGCTTTTATTGCTGGAAGTGTTAATGTAATTACAGCAGTAGTTAATTTTACTCTTGGAAAGCAAAGCCCTATGTTTACTTTTTCGAGACAAATAAACTTCACGTAGTTGCGGAAATGATTTTTGTAAAATAAATAAATCGTTTAGCTTACGACTGGACTCTTTTATAAGTTCGGTCACCCATGGCGAATCGAAACAAGGTATGCATTTTCATTTCTACTTTGACAATTCTGTCGGGGCCATTCCTTCTCAGAGAAGTATAAAAGCTACAGGTACTGCGAGGGAGAACAGACTTGGTTCGTGCCCTATACGTTCGTCGAAGATTTTAGAAAAGGATAAGAGAGCAAATTCGAAAGTTACATTACAAAGTATAGTTATGTACCAAATACTGCTAAAATATTTGTATGCAAGTGGAATAATAATAGCGTACTATCTAGATGTGGCAATGCTTCTTCATCTGAGCCGATTCATTCAAGTAAAGCGATATTCTCAGAAAGAGAAGATCATACAGATCGATCAATCAAACATAATCGAAAGTTATAATGCAAATATGGAAGGGGTTGATCGTTCAAATCAGAATATTGGGCTTTACAGAAGCTCGATACGAGGTAAGAAATGTTACTTTCCACTCATTACTCATTGTATCGACATGGCAGTACAAAATGCGTGACAGCTACACAGACTTCAACAGGGGAAAATGGATCAACTTACTTTCAAAAGACCAGCTACAAGAGGACGTCCGAGATTATCAAGCAATGCGGATGCATATTTTCGATACGATAGAATCGACCATATGTACAATCATATACCAAAAGAAACAAATTAAATGTGGAAATTGCCACCGAAAAGAAAAATGGGACCTCGGGATGCATTCCAAAGATAATATCATAATATTCTGTATTTCTAACAATAAAACCGGACAAGTCTCTTTGGTGTCCTATATTACTAACTGCCTTTTAAAAGAACCAACGATTTTCTCAAAATTTTGTAATTTAAAAAATAAAAAAAATAAATATGAGTAAATATAATCAAGGTAAACTATAATTAACCGTTTCCATAACTAATTTTTCTTTCGAAAAATCAAATCTGTAATGTCTGGGATAAGACTCTGGAACATTCTCCTAGGACCTTACAAGAACTGTCCATAAGATTGCAAGAAATTTGGGCAGCGGTTCCTCAAGAAAAGATTGCTTCACTAATTCGAAGTATACTAGAAAGAATGAAGGCTTGTATAAGAGCGAAAGGTGGTGATGATTTTTTGATAATATAACATCGTAAGGCAAAAACTGGTTGCCCCCAATATTAATGATTAAGAGTGGACAGCGTAAAGCCTAAAATCTTAACCCTCTTGAACATTTCCCGGGCAATTTCGGGAGACAGATTAAGACTCTGGAACATCCCCCTAGGACATTACAACAACTGTCCATAAGATTGCAAAAAATTTGAGCAGCGGTTCCTCAAGAAAAGATTGCTTCACTAATTCGAAGTATACTAGAAAGAATGAAGGTTTGCATAAGAGCGAAATGTGGTGCTGAGTTTTTATGTTTATTCATTTATTCGCCAATGTGATGGTTCCTTATTTATTGTAAATTGCTAAAATTAGTTACTTTTAAATATTTATGACTGTTAAATATGAATGAATCAGAAAATTTCTCTCTTAAATCTATAATTCTGTTAAATTTGTATTTCGCTGTATGCATATTCCTGCACAAAATCCATTGATAATCCATTGGATTGTTATCCTCCTTCACAGTTGTTCCAGGAATAAGTCACGTCGCGTAATGACGACCCAGTTGCAATTATCTGCCGGAAACTACTACGTATCTGACCATTCACGGTAATAACATCTGACAATCATTGGAGCACTAATGATCGCGAATCGACATGTCTTCTAGGCTAGATGACCTCTACCGGTCTACTGTACCGTTAATGCCTCTCTTTATGGATTGATTCGTATTATATAAGCGTATACAGATCAATTTATGTACTTCTGAAGTAATTCTTGCTAAGAGGATAATAAAACATTTTTATTATCGATACAATATTTACTTTAGCGCCTAACTAAATCTATCTTAATACACGCACAGACCTCTAACTAATCGTGATTAACTTAATTCGAAGCAGACAACGCACAAATACATTGGCTGCGAGTTAATTTAAAACATCAAATAAATGGGTCTCTCGTGTAACGGCTTAGTTAATGATGTAATGTTCGTTTGAGGTCCCAAGCGAAGCAAACAATTGTTAAACTGTACGGAATATAATTCGAAGTTATAACTTTAAATTAACAATAGACTCACTCGCATAACACCATTAAGAAAACAACGGCTGCGTGAATTCGTAATCTTATTATATTATTGTAAAATAGGTTCAAACTGTCAGTGATAAACAAATTATATCCTCTTCAATATGCACTGATAAGACGAGGTGGCCGAGTGGTTAAGGCGTTGGACTGCTAATCCAATGGGCTCTGCCCGCGTGGGTTCGAATCCCATCCTCGTCGGGGAATTTTTTATAACAACTTTAAGTAGACTTAAAAAAATGAGAAAATGTAAGATTATAAAGTTTAAAATCTAAAATCAATATCAATTGGTTGTTATCACTGTTATCTGTTTATTTTTATTTTTTTTCAATTCAATATCTAAAAGTAATGTAGGTAACTAATATAGCAGCATGCAAAGCAACTTACTTTTCGTATTTCTTGCCATAAAAATGTAAAAAAAGAACTTCAAACAAATATTACACAAAAGTAACCAATTTTCCAGAAATAATTTTTCCAAGTTGCTTCAAAGATACACGATAGAATAGTTCTTCCAGTTGTTCTCAAGATTGTTTTAAACATTTAGTACAAGTCTAAAGGCAAAGGCAAGTCTAAAGGCCAGGTGTGTCAACTAATGTGCAGTTGATGATAACATTGAGAAAAACGAAATTTTTCTTATGTTTCCATGATACGAGATAAAAGGCTACAACTTTGGAAAAATGTATAACAAACCCGTTTTCTCAATGGAAACAACTCTTAAAATTATAATTTTCAAAAACAGCGGAGGCCACAAAAAAATCGTTTCTCTCATTTTTTTTTCAAAAAGTAAGGATTACAGGAGGCTAAAAATTTGAAAGGATGTCCAGCACAACCTGAAACACCTTAAAAAAAATGGAATCTTGAAAGGGGCAAAGGGCAACCGGCGAAAAAACCGATTTTTCCGCTTCACTTCGCAATTTGTTCAATATTATTTTGAAAAATTCTGTCAAATCAATGTATAACAACCCTAGAACAATTTAGAAAAACCCGTCAATTTCAAGAGAGAGAGAGAGAGAGAGACAGAGAGGGTAGAAAAAGTGCGTTATCTTCAATGGAATCAACTATGAAAATTATGATCGCCAAAAAACCAGACTCTAGAGGAAGTTATTTTTCTCGTGATAGAAAAGTTTGGAACAATGTTCAGAACAAAAAAAAAATGAAGAAAAAGGCATGGGGTGGTGGAACGGGGCAGGGTGAAAAGCTTTTGGAATTTGGAATTTTGAAAGGAAAAAATTCGATCTTTCCGTTTCACTTCGCATTTTGTTCAATATTATTTTGCAAAATTCTGTCAAATCAGTGTACAACAAACCTAGAACAATTTAGAAAATCATTTCAATTTCAAACGAGAGAGAAAGAGAGAGGACGACGGTAGCACAAATACATTTTCTTCAATTGAATCAACTATCAAAATTATGATCACCGAGAAAGCAGGCCCTAGAAAAAATTTATTTTTTAATTTTCATTACAAGATGATGATAGAAAAGTTTGGAACAATGTTCAGAACAAAAAAAAAACGAAGAAAAAGGCCGGGGGTGGTGGGAGAGGGCAGGGCGAAAAGCTTTTGGAATTTGGAATTTTGAAAGGAAAAAATTCGATCTTTCCGTTTCACTTCGCAATTTGTTCAATATTATTTGGCAAAATTCTGTCAAATCAATGTACAACAAACCTAGAACAATTTAGAAAAACACGTCAATTTCAAGAGAATGAGAGAAAGAGAGAGGAGGGTAGCAAAAGTACGTTATCTTCAATTGAATCAACTATCAAAATTATGATCGTCAGGAAAGCAGGTCTAGGGCCTGCTTTATTTTTTTCAATTTTCATCCAACATAATAGAAAAGCTTGGAACAATGTTCAGAACAAAAAAAAATGAAGAAAAAGGCATGGGGTGGTGGAACGGGGCAGGGTGAAAAGCTTCTGGAATTTGGAATTTTGAAAGGAGAAAATTCGATCTTTCCGTTTCACTTCGCAATTTGTTCAATATTATTTTGCAAAATTCTGTCAAATCAATGTACAACAAATCTAGAACAATTTAGAAAAACACGTCAATTTCAAGAGAGAGAGAGAAGGAGAGGGGAGGGTAGCAAAAGTACGTTATCTTCAAATGAATCAACTATCAAAATTATGATCGCCACGAAAGCAGGCAGTACAGAAAATTGTTTTTTTCAATTTTCATCACACGATGATAGAAAAGATTGGAACAATGTTCAGAACAAAAAAAAAATTAAGAAACAAGTCTGGGGTAGTGGAAGGGAGAAGATCTTTGGGCACCTGGCACAAATTCAAAGAAATTACATTTCAAAAGAGTTGACCAAAGAAAAATTGATTTTTGCCTTTTCTTTCCACAATTTTTTAATATTATTTTGCAAAACTCTCGAAGAATGTAGAATAACCCTATAATAACATTTTTTTCAAGTTGTTTCAAGTTATTCTGAGTTACATTTTTAGCCTTTTATTATTTTTAGTTCATAAAAAAATTAAATGTTAAATGTTTTTAGTACCACAAAAGGTCATACGTCAAAACTATGTAGTTTTAGTCTTTACTAAAGTAAAACGGATTTTAGAAAATAATTTTCAAAACTAAACACCATTGGAATTATCAAGTAAATTCAGTTAATACCAAAAATACGCACCAGAAAAAGATTATCGAGGTTAAGTTGTGGGTTTACTTAATAGTTAGAGTTAACGTAAAATATTCGGCCAAATGATGTTATCAATTTCATTAGTAGAAAACTAACAAAAAAGTAAAAACGAACGAAAATTGGTCCATTAATATTTTTTTTTCTTCAAGATGTCATTATCAAATTTGTATTCCTCATTTCCTCCAATGAAAAAAAAAATCACTTTTGGAGAAAAGTTTCGGTAGTATGTTTTTAGCCGTTACAAGGATCTTGTCGTTTTTCTTCTTTTCATAAAAGGACGCCAAGTGTATTGTATCTTATTTTTTCTTATTTAAAAATTGGATTTTTAATGTTTTATTTTATTTTACTAAATTCTAGGATTGGCCAAACGATTCCTTCTATCCTGATTTCCATCCGTTTCGCAAGGCCGTTTCTGATTGCGATGAATGAAATTTAAGGTTATAATTTAGTATGTCCCCTTACCTTTCGATTCCGTTATCATTTTTACCGGTATTGAGTTCATCTACCGAATAAGGTCTTCACTATTCGATTGCGTATATAATTTTTTTAATAATAACATTATAAACTAAAACGATATTAGTAATAAAAAAAAATTACTCCGATTAATTTGGTGCGTTAAGTTGACCTTGAACTATTTTACACAGGTCGGTAAAATAGTGGTATGGTTTTTTTAACTTAATTGACAGAGGGCGGGTTTAAAGTTAAGAGTTTAATTAGAGAAAATAGATATTTTTTAATTGTTAAATTCGTATATTTGTTTCTAAATTACAATTAAGTGGTGTGTAAAATAAATTAGAAGTATTGCAGTTATTTATAATAAATTGTTTTTTTTGAAATTGCATTTTGATTATTGAGAGTGGTGATATTTTTTTTTTGAGTGGTTTTGTTACACAGTTTTCACCAATGCTACTTGTAGACGACCCCTGAGTGGTCTAAGCCGGGACCCCGAGAACTTTTTCTGTTGTAAGTCATTCGAGGACTTATACAATTTGTGGCGTCCAACGTGTTATCGGTATTGTACTTATGCAATAGAGAGTTTACATCATTGCATGTAGAGGTCGCCCTCGTCGATGTTTAGTATTGTCGAAGTAAACATAACCTTTTCGTTGTCAACAGTACAGTAGCCAATATAAACCAGCTGTTACCATCTTGATATGCTTTTGTATATTTTGTGAATAATTTCATGGCTAAAATTCTACCCCTTTGTTAACTGCCCCTTGCATTTCTTGTACTGAACCAAAATATTTATTGATTCCTCAATAAATTTTATTTGACAAGAAAAGTCTGCTAGTGGTTTAAAAAGTGTTTGATTTGGAAATTCTAAACACGTTTTTGATGGAATGATTTCATAGTTGCACAAAACATTGTTTAATTTGTTCTCACTCCATAATTGAAATCTACAAGTGGAAAGTTAACAAGAAGTGTGTCAAATGGCAAATATGTATATATTTTAGGTTAAATATCCATATGTATGTATATACCTTTCTTTTAATTCTGCTTTAGTTCCACTTGTTTTTGCACCAAGTTGTTTTAGATCTGATTTTAATTCATTTATAGTAGACATAATTTTAAATTTAAACAAATGTCAGGATTGAAATCTGTTGAAATCATACAAATATTGCAGGTTCCAGGTGGATCTGTCAAATTTAATACCAAACCACAGTATAGTATCAATCCAGTAAATTCACTCCCTTAAAATTCGTGTTTGTAATCCCACCAAAAAATTACTTGCGCAGTATCCATTGCGCTGTAGCCGATTAGTATACAGGAAGGTAAAATTGAAACAGCTGATTACTGTTATGGTTGTTATGAGCATTCCACATTCTTGTATTTCGAATATTTGATAGTACTCATGAAATTGTGTTTTCTTTAAATTTGTAAATATTAGTAAATAGTAGTAGTTTTTCAGTTTTAATTTTATTTAGGTATTTTTTCTTTTATGTAAATAGTAAGTATTAAATGCATTGAAGTTTAGTGATGAAGTTTATTAACCAAATATTAAATATTTTAAATCATTTGTAATATTATTGTTTAATAATAAGAATAATATAATTATTTGTGTTTTATTGATTTATTTTACCTTTTATCAATTCCACTTATTTTCCATAATTATTATTAGACCATGTTTTTTAATTATGATATCTACATACACGTTTTGTACGAAATCTTTGCTTATGTAATTAATTTACTTACAGGTAGTAGGGTTATTAAATAATAGTATTAATATGCGGAGCGTTTATAAATTTTTACCAATGATAAAGCTATGAAGATATATATATAGAATTGTTATACTATAATACTTGAAAATTTTAATAGATTATATCAGTACAGCGTCAGTAGCCAATTTGGCACGCCGCCAATGAGAAATATCTATATTCAAAAGCAATATCCACTGATCTACTTACTATTTTTTATATTCCCAAAAACATTGTTGCAAACCAAACAAGTACCGTAAATCGTTTTCAATTGATAAACATTTTCTTCAGCGAAAATATTCTTAATCATATAAATCACTCTGATTATTGCGGTTAATTTTACGTAAAATGTTCTTCTAGGACAAGCGGCTTTTCAATTTATCGAACCATCCTTGTATATAAGCAATTATCTTTGTGTAGGTCCTTGTCACTTCCCCATGCGCAGTATCCATTGCGCGCTCGTACGAAATATTAAAACTTGTGTCACGAAGATCAAAGGCACCGACAGAGAGTGACTCTACTGGTTAGATACTATACTGTTACCAAACATTGAGTCATCTCCCTCTAGTACCTAATAGTATATTTACCAAGAAAGTGTATGTAAATCTCCTATACATATACATTTATGTAAATGGCGGTAAATACAAATTATCACAATTTTTGTAATTTTACAGAATTTTTTGCTCGTTTTTCTCTAAATTCTTACAATGATTTCAGAACTTTAACAATTTTTAGTTTTCCAATTCTTTGAGAGCTTTCAGTAAATATCTGATATTTCCACAACTTTCGTAATTTGCAAACTATTTACTTCTTTTTCCAGAATACTTATATTATGCATATACCAACTATTGGCACGTGAATGTATCTACTCTTTACTCCGATATAAAAAATGCCAATAATACCCTTTCATCTTGGTATTCAAGCTAATTTCGCAGCCGCAAATTATAGTTAATCGTACAAGATACAATGTGAAACCGATAAATTGAATTAATTCCCAATATACAAGTTCCATTACGCTATCATCTTACGAAACACTAATTAATAGATATTGCAACGTGCATCTGCGAAATTACTTCCTACCACTTGACTGTGTTACTCATGCAAATATGGAAATTAAAACTAGATCTACTAGGCTACTTCGCCATGTATTTTCTTCTATTTTCCGCGCCTTTTTCTGGCATAACGCGAAAATCAAGGTAATTATGTCATTAAAGATACTATTTTTCTTGTGTATGATATCCATTAGTTTGATGTTTATAGGCGTATACCGTATATTAATATGCGTTCCGTTTTGTGCGTATCAGCAGCCCATATGCATATCGATATTATATGCGTCGCAGAGTTAATTAATGCAAATATAAATTCAGTAGCTTATAAACTTTCGATAGATCATATCTTATACAGGTTACGTAATGATATTTATTACTGGGTTGATATGCAAATAAATGAGTTTAGTGCTACGGTTATAAATTTTCTTCCCTGAAGAATTATAGTTGACGGTTGTATGTAGAATTATTACAAACACTGTAAAACTTGATGGTTTCATACTCTTAGCAAAATTAGACATAAACGTCCTAATGGCATAAGTTTCTATGCAGGAAAGTCAATGGTATACATACGTTCCACTATCAGTAGAGCATGTAATAGTTATCGTAATCGCAAGATTAGAACATCTGTTGGTATTTTAAAGTCTAGCCTACATCTTTTTTTAACACATTTATTCTCCAACTTAGTTATGTATGTACTTCTAAAAATTTAGATAACTTAAAACAGTACACTGGCGGTAAATCAAATCCTGACACTTTGCATTTATTAATATTGAAGTGCTAATAGTTATGACTAGAGCAGACCAATTTCCGTGGCCGCCATGACCGCAGACATGGAAGTGCAATTCGTAGTACATATATTAGAATATCCGATAGAATAGGGACGCAACATGAGGTTGTTACTGATATAAGTATAGAAGTAGAGACCTTCATTTTATCAGAAATAATTAAATATTCATTTACTTTTCTGCTATTAAAGTAATATGCATAAACACACGAACAATAAGATTAGTACATATTACAGCAGCGTTGTATGTTATCGTATGTATCACTACCGTTTTAAGCGTCTTCCAAGGACTGACACATGATGTCGATTGATTTTGTTTTTATTACGCTTCGAACTGCTGACGTGTTCTTTACAATGTGTTCTTGATTAACACTTTACATATGTATTGCACACTAAACATTTAATTTTCGAGCCATCGTATAGTAAGTCCGGTAAATTCCTAATCAACTTATTCACTTCGTCTGACAACGGTCGTTTTCCCGATTTATATGTCGACGACGTTTTATTACGTATGCTTACACTCACATGTACTGTAAGTGGGTAACAAACTCATACTGAACGCTTTTTATTAGTTCTGATTGGTTCTAATGCAATACATCATCTTCACGTCGGCGCACATGGCGCGCACGGAAATTGGTCTGCTCTAGTTATGACAATGCTAAGACTGCATTGCATTAATTAATGACAAAGAAATGTTAGGACTATCCATGACTTGAATAAATTGATTGACAACGTATACTGTCCAAAATCACATTAAGGGTGTTGATTTACTTTTCAAGCATATTTTACCATCAAGCAGTCAAACGATTAGAATCAAAGAATGAACTTCCCTTTAAGAAAACTATCCCTATTTGATTGATGCTTCCACGTTTTAATGTAGCTTCAAGAGGTTTTTCGCATAAGGAATTTCATAAATCAAATCTTAGAAAAAGATCCACAAACATTGGGTTTAAGGAGTGGTACAGCTTAAAAAAATATGAAAACATATTCAGACATCACCAGAGAAACGCAACCATAAGTATATTTACAGACAATCAAGCGACCAATGAAACTAGCTGCCTAGACATACGAGTCCTCTGTTACATTAATGTATATTAATTTTAAAGCAATTATGACAAAATAACCAACATTACTCTTCAGTGAATTCCAAGCTTCCAAAGGATTGACGAGAGCGAGAAGGCAGATAGGCTTCCCAAAGAAGTAGCCAAACAGCATTTTATTGGACCTGACCCCTGTTGTGATCTGCAAAGAAGCCACCTAACACAAGTGGAAAGACAATAGAAAGGCAGCTCACCTACAGAACATATCGAGATAAACTACTAAGCGACTAAGTTAGCAAAGATGCTTTTAGCCAAGAGGACTTTTGACTACTGGCAGGACCGTTGACAGATCATACGGTTCTCAAGTACCATCTATACAAGCTCGAGAAATATGTTGCTGTCAGTTGTACACGACATCAACACTTCTTTCATTATAGAATGAAAATCCTGGATTCATTTTAAGTTTGATTAACAGTCGCCAATTTGTTTAACACCCAGCAGGGCTCCGTCATAGCAGACTTACGTAGGTCTCAGCCAACTGTGTCATAGCCCTCAAATTTTATCTTCTATTCAGAAACCTCAGAATATGGCCAATTTGTCTAAGTTTGGGATGTGGGGGAGCTTTCTAGAAGTGATATGCGGTGGTGATTTCTCTGAATCTAGATTTCCACCATGTAACAGGTGCTCAAACGGAGCAAATCTTTGACGAAAATACCTATAACTCATCCATCAAATAAAGCTTCCACTTGAGTTAGCCCTTCTACACCATGAAGGACAAAACACTGGTTGCAGCATCAATTTTGTTCCGACAAATCTGCCTCATGCTTTCGTTCGAGCAGAAAAGTATGTGATGGCGGCTGACAAGACGAAAATGAGGATTAGCTAAAACAATTTTTTCAAAAAATCTGGACAACCAACGTTGGTACCGCCAGGTAAGAGCGAAATTACGTGCCCATAGTAGAACATGAACCTTTATCCATCATGAATTGAGTTAGGCTTCGTACAGGAAGGTTTGTGCAGAAACGTATGTGATGGAGGCTGACAAGCACAGAATGAGGATAAGTTCAAAGAAATTGTTCAAAAAATTTGAAAAACTGATGTTGGTACTAGCATTTAAGAGCAAAATGAAGTGCCATACTAGAACATG
>SMLS01071462.1:0-84071 GCA_004785975.1 Popillia japonica | reverse complement strand
ACCCCATATTGAACATAGTGCGCATTAGAGATCGTTATGTACTTTCTACCTGTATATAGATATTTTAATTTCTTTATTGTTTTCATATTATTAGAAGCCGCTTTCTTTTGTTTTACAGACTGTATAATGAAACACGATAGAATTATTTTACAACAGCAGCTGATTGTAGCAGTTTTCGAAAACGCCTGTTCATTCGATCACTTTTAAGTTTACCGTTATATTCGTGAAGTGTTTGAATATGTCGCTAAAAAGAAAACATTCGTCACTGAAAGGCAAAATTGATATTATCGAGGAGAGAGACAAGCATAATTTAAGTTCGCGGAAGTTAGCCGAAAAATTCGGGTTTGGAATCGTCAAATTGATTGTTTTGCCTCCAAACACTACGTCGTATTGTCAGCCGTTACATCAAGGTATAATTCACAATTTTAAGATGATATACCGCAGTTTTTTGATCAAAAGCCTATTAACGTTCGTTGAGAGTGATTGTGACTTTGAATATTCGGAAAAGGGCATAAATCTAACAAGTGCGCTAATATACATAGATTGCAGCCGCATGGAAACAGGTTTCTCGACCTACCATATACAAACTGTTTTTCCAAAGCTGGATTCGCAGAAGTATTCAATCTACTGAAGATTTTTGCGAGAAGGACGAAATACCCATTGCTAAGCTATTTCTAAAAGTAGGTAGTGCAATGGCAAGTTTACACGATTTTGCTTCCATTGACAATGATGAACCTATAGAGAATCCTGATTTTAGTATAGCAAAAATTGTTGAAGAACTATGCAATAATGATGATGATTCCGATAACAACGAGATAGAAGAGTTTGAAGATCTAAAATCAACTTTGTCAAATATGGGTGAAGTGTGGGAAAAATTAAGAGAAATATAGAGTTACTTCCTGTGTAACGATAATGGTGACATGGTATAAACATTTCAAAAATTTTACACAAATGTGAAATTTATAAATCTAAGTTAAAAAGTTATAACAAACAAAAATTGAAGCATTTTTTGTAAAAAAATAAAAGCAATCTATGTAAACGTATACTTATCCTACTTATATATTACCAATGAACGCAAAACAAAATATATACACATTTAATTCACTTACATATGTGTCTCTGTATTCTCTATTTTAAGTTTAAATAAAATCATTTTAAGTAATGTCCAAATGAAATTTAATTCTAAAAGAAAAATAATAGCTATCATGTGAAAATATTTGCTTAGAATTTGGCGTGAGTAATATCTATTACCTGTCTTTTGCGGCCACATTTGAATAACGGCCAATGATTTTTTTAGTTGCCGCTAGTCACAGATTTTACTGTAGAAGTAAATTAAAAATAACGTTCTTTATAATTCACACATACTTTTGATACAAAGTGTAGCTGCGACTTGTAATTTTTCATATCCGCAGACATACATATCGGTGATGGAAGAAATAATTTCAACTTGCACACGGTAACATCCACGGTTGAATGAGGTGTTGAAATGTTGCACTTACACTGCATTGATAGCGAGATCTATCCTTCTTGAACATGAAATCCTTATCATTACGGGGTCAGACGTAGTAAGTAATTTACTAACACGAATACAATGAATTAGAAAACAAGCATAATAAAACAAAATTTAAGGAATTCGTATATGGTCTCATAAATATCCAAGGCAGGTTCAGCATCTAGTTAATATTGCAAAAATATACATAATCTTTCTTAAAAGTTAAGAAAGCACTTTTCGTTTTCCCATTCTAGATTGTATATTTTGTGTGTAGTAGTTGATCACACTTGGTTTAGTTTGCGAGAAAATGTATAGTATTTTGCTCTTTAAGAATGTTTATATATAAAATCTTCTCGCTAATCTTATTTAAAATATTTGGCTTGTAATTATAATAAAGAAATCTGTTTAAAAAGTATGCTTCTCAACAAATTCATAAGAAATATTTACTATTCATTTTTTTGGAAAAAAAATGCTACAAACGAAACCACAAATATACAGTATACCATCGACATAATCAATAGTGCCTAATAATATCCACTATTATCATTTTTTTCACAACTATACATTTGCCACATGTTATGAATTATCTAAATGTATTAAGGTGTAAGCTATTAAGCTTATTTGGTATATCTTTACACGAGGTGATTTGATTACATTTTACTGTATTTTATTACACATTTAATATCATTGCGAGCAACTTTATCTTACCCAACAGTCAATTGCATTGCGTTGCTTCCCTAAGGATTGATATGAGTTACATACTAACGTGTCAGTCCTTAATAATTCTGGTATATAACAAATGTAAACAGTTGTATAAACTAAAATGCAACATCTGTAACCTTCAATTTTATTTATAAAGTGTAGAGTAAAAATGTTGCTTTTTATACCAATAAGTTAAACATACACTTATGAAATTTTCGTCTATCTAATATAATTTACATATCTTTCTATTAAATTTAATGCCTTTTAATAAATTTATTGATGATTTAAGCAATTTTGATATTATGTCATTCCTAATTTGGTATGACCAAGTGTCCTTCGCAAAAAAGCTTCAGGTTAAAGCCTAAACTTGACCGTTTTCAATTTAGTTTTGGTAAGTCACCTGAGGCGTTTGATAAGTTAATATCCGAATTCTAGGTATAACTAAAACCAGTTCTCCGCACAATTCTGAATAAACGGATAGCGTTTGCACATCCTATTAACTAGATTACGCATTGTTAACAGATTTCACAGAAGTTACAAAATTTCTATTCTTCCTTTATTATTCGAAATTGCTAATATATATTTGACATTGATAATACAATTGATGTGACTACAAAAGATTATACATACAAATTTAGTAGTTGTCTGCTTGTAGCATTAACCTTTACCTGTGTAAGTGAAATTGTAAGTATACATGCTTATTGTCCTGTAGGAAATTTGTGATTAAAAACATAAAATTCAGAAAGCAGAGGAGCCGCACTACATATACTAATATTCAGCACATGTGGATATATTGTACGAATTATAAAAATATTAAAATCTTGTTTCTTTTGTTTCGCTACATAAATAATTAGTCTTTATCTTTTTATATTCCAGATTGGAATGGTAGAATAGTAAACTAGGGTTCGATTAAAAACCCATTATCAGTTAATTACATGTATAAAATTATAAGCCTATTGTTTTCTTTCTTCCTTCTCTTCTGCCACACTCTTTGAATGAAAAAATTACTAAAAAGTTGAAACGTAAAAAAAAACATTTTTCTTACATTTTACACCATACTTTAAGTTTACATAAGTGGGAAGGAAAATGTTATTAACCAGGCAGTAGGTTTCAACACATATTAGACTTTTTAGCTTATACCTATAATAAATTATAGTGGGTATTAACGAAACAAATAAACCATGTACTACCTAATTAGTTTTGCCCACGTGAAAACGTAGGTGGTATTCAACCGTTAGTATAATGTACAATGCGGTGGATCGACGAAATTAAAAAAGAAGTAAAAGCGAAAAACTAAAAATGGGAAAAGTATCTTAGTGAAGGAAATAACGAAAATTATGACCAATACAAAGAACAAAGGACAAAAGCAAGACAGATGGTGAGAAGGGAGAAACAGCAATCCTGGGAAGAATTTAGAAAGAAATTGAAACGCGACAATAAGGGTAACCAAAGTTGTTCTACGGAGTACTGAAAACGCTAACAAAAGGCAAAGAGAACAGAAATGCGCATACAAAAGAAGTAAATGGTAAGACCTTAGAGGAAGAGAAGGACATAATGAAGAGATGGAAGAAGTATTTTGAAGAAACAATCAATACAGAACAACAGATTACGTCAGAAGAACCAAAAGAAAACTAGACGCCTATAAACAAAAATGAGCTAACAGAACTTGATGACATTACGCAAGCAGAAATAATTGAAGGCATTAAGCCATTGAAAAGGGGTAAAACGCCAGGACACGATGGAATAACAGCAGAAATGGTAAAAACCCTCGATAATAACGGGATTGAAATCGTAGAAAAGTTATTTAATGCGATTTGGAAAAAACAAAAAACACCAGAGATTGGAGAATAGGAATAATATTACCACTACACAAAAAAGGATACAACAATTATAGGAGAATAACATTGCTTAGTACCATGCTAAAAGTATATGAACGAATACTAGAAAAACGGTTAAAAATAATAATTAAACATCAATTAGAAGAACTACAGAGCGGATTTCAGAAAGAAAGAGGAGTCTAAGACCATATATGCAGGCACCTGATTGAGAAGAACACGAATAATACCATTTAGGCACATAGCTTCTTAAGTCTTGAGAGAAGAGGAATAAATGATCAAGTAAGAAAAGTAATAGCGGCTATACAGCGTTAGTAAAAAGTCCCGGAACGGTCGAATAACTTTATTTGAAAATTATGATTTCTGAAATTTGGTATGGGGGTATAGTTAATATAAATGCATTTTATGCAATACAGTTTATATTTTTTTCACTTCCGGGTTAATCGGCAATATGTCCAACTTTTTTTTTTAACGGAACGCCCAGATTTTTTTAACACTTTTGAATGCAAAATAAAAAACTACGTTCAGGAAGTATTAAGATGTTTATTTTTATTCACAAGAAAACAGTTAAAAAATTAAAAAAGTGTCCTAATACAGAAAAAACAAGGTACCTTTGAAAAAAGTTGTTGTTTAGTGTTTGCATTCTTTTTGCCGTCACATTTGACAATTTTAAAAGCGTTTTAACTTTTGCATCGCTATAAATTTACTTATTTTAGACATTGACACATTTGAAAATGGCAGTAAAACTTACTGAATCAGAACGAATTGAGATATTAATGATGCGTGGGTACGGTGATCGTCAACGTTCTTTTGAAGAGGTTCGTATTTTGTTTAATACTGTTTATCCGGATCGTCACATTAGTAAAAGTACGGTATGCCGAACAATTCAAAAGTTTGAAGTCTTTCGTCAGGTGAAGGATTTACCTAGAAGGGGACGTCCATTAACAGCAACAGATGAAGAAACTAGTTTGAATGTGTTACTTACAGTGGAAGAAAATCATCACGTGTCCACAACAGAATTAGGTCAAATTCATGAGATCTCTCAAAAATCTGCTCATAAGATTCTTAAATCAGCAAGAATGAAAGCCTATAAAATGTATCCCGTCCATGAGTTAACTGAAGATGATCCAGATCGTAGACTACATTTTTGCGAAACAATGACGGAATTGATCGAGCAGCAGCCTAATGTTTTAGATCACACCATTTTTTCAGATGAGGCAACGTTTTGTCTCAATGGCACTGTGAACAGACATAATTGTCGCTACTGGTCAATTGAAAATCCGCATTGGATTGAAGAAGTCCATACACAGTGTCCTCAAAAGGTGAATGTCTGGGCTGGTCTTGTTGGAAACAACATCATAGGACCATTCTTTATAAGAGGAAATTTAACTGGCAACGTCTACTTAAATTTATTGCGAAATGAGGTTGTTCCAGCACTTGCGACCCTCTTTCCAAACGCAAACATAGGTGATCACCCTCATGCACATTTTTGGTTTCAACAAGATGGAGCTCTCCCCCTCTCCCCCCATTTTGCCCATAATGTCCGCGATTATTTGAATGAAATTTTTCCGGAACTTTGGATCGGACGTAGAGGAGCAATCGAGTGGCCAGCACGTTCGCCAGATCTCTCGCCATTAGATTTTTTCTTTTGGGGTCACTTGAAATGTCAAGTGTACAAAAAATCGTCCCCATAATCTTGAACAATTGGAAGAGAGAATAGTTCAAGAAGCCAATCGCATCACTCCAGAACAAATACAAAATTCAATAAGAAATTTTACTGACCGATTACATTTTTGTCAAATTGTAAATGGAGAGCATTTTGAACAATTATTGTAATCGCAACCTGAACGTAGTTTTTTATTTTGCATTCAAAAGTGTTAAAAAAATCTGGGCGTTCCGTTTAAAAAAAAGAGTTGGACGTATTGCCGATTAAACCGGAAGTGAAAAAAATATAAACTGTATTGCATAAAATGCATTTATATTAACTATACCCCCATACCAAATTTCAGAAATCATAATTTTCAAATAACAAAGTTATTCGACCGTTCCGGGACTTTTTACTAACGCTGTATATCAGAAAACAAGGAATTACGTAAGAACGGGAAACTTGAAGTCAGACGAGTTTATAACGAAGGAAGTATTAAGACAGGGGAGAATACTAAACCCGGTACTTTTCAATGTAATACTTGACGATGTACTAAAAGAAATTAAAATGATTACTAAACTACTGCATGACGACTTGCTAGTATATGCAAAGAACGAAAAAGACTTGCAAAGAAACTTAAACCATTGGAACGCAGTGCTCAAAAAGAGAAATTTCATAATAAGCATAGATAAGACCAAAGTGGTGGCAATAGGTAAAAAAGATCCGAAAATAGAAATAGAAATAGGTGGAAGAGAAATAGAAACATACACAAGACATGGAAATAAACACTCGAATGGAAAATACAACAAATCTGCAAATACACTAGACAACAGATTTATAAAAAAAAGGAAATATCTAAAAATACAAAAATAACCGTTTATAATATATGTAGTCTTTAAGTCAATTGTAACATATGAATGTGAAAGCTGGATATTGAATAATGAGGCGAGGAGCAGAATACAGGCTATAGGAACGAAATATCTGAGAGTGGGGAAAGGAGTCCCTCAAAACAACGAGGTGAGAAGACAAATTTAATGTAGAGCCTATTTTGGATACAATAAGGAAACAGCAATTAAGGTGCTTTTCGATATGTAATACGCTTGGAAGAAGAGCGACAGACAAGGAAGCTATGGCTAGCAAAAACAACACACAAGAGATCACGAGGAGGACCACGGAAGTCGTGGGATAGTTCAATAGCATAGAGTCTAAAGGAACGACGAGTACAATGGAACCAAGGGATACAGATGACAAAGAACAAAAAAGTTAGGCAACATTTGTTCATCAGTGATTTGAATTTTTTAATAGCATTTGTACCAAAGTGAACTTTCAACTCTTCAAACTACTAAATTTACTCATACGTATTATACATATACAGACATTACTTTTTGCTGAAATTCGAACATACTATTTTTAGCGAATAGTAGGTCGTACATTCGATCTCTTAGGAAGTACATGTTTAGTAGAAAAAATTCCTGGTTTTACCATACACCTCATATTATAAATTATCACTAACCAAATTTAATGAAATTGTCGGGAAATACTAAACTTGCTATTAATTATTTAATTAGTAGGTAATTCTAGCTCTATACAGTTCGGAAAATTACCTGCCCTTAGTGTGAGTGCACTTATACAAGTACACACAATTAATTACCAACCATTCATACTATTTTGTTTTGGCAATTCAAATATGACCTTTATAATGATCCAAGGCCAATAACAGAAAGAAAACTCGTCCTGAAAAGCATACATTTATACATAACTGCATTCTATCAATACGCATGCTGCATATGCGATATTACATAGAAAACCCAAAACTTATGATATCTGACAGCCACCTTACAAACTCTAGTAGGAATTCTTAGTAGGAAAGTAGTTATACAAGAAACAAGCAACCTACCGACAAATTTCTCTGGAAGAAATGAAATAAACTGAAGTAGAATATTTTGATGGTAGATTGACTCATTAAAGTGACTTATCTACTGATAACTTGGAATGGGGCTCATCCAAATTGAATTACCTGCATATTACATATTGATTGATTTAGTACGATAATCTTTCAACATATATTATGTAATATAACAACTTATGACTAATAAAATAACTGCGATCTTACGGAGAAGTTACCGAGAATATTTTATAAATCCTCATTTTTAAAATCTATGCTATTAATTTCTATATTTATATATACTTAAGTAGTAAAGTATTTTAAGCTTTACGAGTATTATCGACTTTTTTACTGATTTGCACCGATAGTTTAGTTGTACCATATTATCAGGTTCAGTTTGTCGATACAGATAAATACTACTGCTGAAATTTTTCCAAATTGTTTACCTTGGACTAAAATTAGGACTCATTTTTACTGCGTACGAGCTTTATTTGAATACAAAAATAATGTACCTATATTTATTCCAACAGATATCATTACCAATTAAAAGTCTCAATTTTTTTTAATTTGACCTCTATAACCTCTAATGCCTTTTATTGTTTAAGAGTTCAATAAACAAATTTTATAAAAAGCGGAGATAAAGCTATTTTTTATAATGAAGTATAGTTTAGAGACTATCATATGGAAAATTAATCTTTGTAATAATACCACAGGGAATTAGACGATGATGTAAATGCTATATTGCAGCAATATAAATAGAAAACCGTATGCTAATGTGAGTCACTTAATAGTTGTGGTATCAAACGAAATAGATGTTCTGGTGATATATAATCGTGGTTTGATATTAATAAAATGTATGTAATGACAAATATTTTCCACATATTTTTTTATTTTATGTATTTTGGTTTCCTATATTCGTCACTGTTAAAGTAGAAACGAAAACTTCGAATTATTTTACACCTATAAAGAAACAATTCGAAACCAGTAATGTCTCAAACCAATGAATTTCCATGGCATAAGACAAACTTTCCTTTCAAAAATTCATATTTTCCAGTGTATAATACAAATGTTCAATGCAAAAAGTTATATGGCAAAATGTTTGGTTTTGAAAAGTTTACTAGCTCTGCTATGTACTACTGCTACACTCGTCTGAAACTCATTGGTTGAAGAGTGATAAGATCAGTATAAATACATTGCAAGTTATTAATTAGTAATTGAAGTAGCATAAATTTTCCCAAAATGTGATATATGCAGAATTGGTGGTTTGTCCATACATCCAAGGTACTCATACGTTAGGGACTCTCGCCCTACAGACGGGAATAAAAATATAACAAAAAATCTCCTTATCTGAATCTTTTATAACTTCGATTGGTGTCTCTTTAAATACATTTTAATTGGTTTTGGAGGGATGGCACTTTAAAGATGTATGACCTTTCCTGGTAAATTTTCAGCATCGAATTTGAAAAAAAAATTGTTTACTAGTAATATACTATATTACTAGTCTTCGGCGTGTTCACGCGTAGAAATATCTATACTTGACGTGTTGCTGTTCATACTGTCAGTTTCTTCAAAAAATTTCTAAATACTGAACCCGGTTTTGAAAACCTTCTAAAGAAGCTGGCAGCATAATCAGCGAAACATGAAGTGAACTTTTCTACAGCACCCAAAACTGAACGCAACTGAACAAACTACTTGTGATTTTTATATAAATACGTTCGAATCTATGCAAAATGTTATTTCAAATACGTTACAGCAGAACCTACCATTCTAATTAGGAAAGACTTCAAATGTAATAAAATAGGAGCTATTACACTAATTGATTGTTTTCGAAAGCTTTATGTTTGAATAAGCTATACCTTGTTATATTACTAAAATTTTGTACATTCTTGAATCTATGCCTTAACATAATGCCGATATTAACCAATAAACTATTGACGACTCATTAGTTGTAGTCACGAAACATCATTACCGTACATATCTTGTGTTCATGAATTGCAGATATAAATAACTTGGAATTCAAGGTATCTGCCCTTATATGTTAGCATTAATAGATCTATAATAGAAACAATGCAACGAATTAACTTTAGCTTTATGGTATTACCTACCTTATATGCTTGGCGAAATCTCCACAAAAAGTTATGCTAAACTGAAATGAGGATGTGTTATTTAAACTTGCACAATTGCCGCATTTGTTTGCTACCGTCACTGAAGAGGGAGCAATCTACCTGATAAATCTTAAAAGAATATTGTGTAATATACGTTCATTAAATATTTCATGTCTACGCTATACTATCTAACTATGACGTAAATTGTTTTATGAAATCGGTAGCTCAATATCAACTATCTAATACTTATCTATATAAATACGTGCGTTATTATTACGATTAACTTTTCAACCTAAATATTTCATCTATTAAATTTCTTAAGTTTCTGAAACTTAGGTCATGTAGTATTGTAAAATTAGTAGTTCACACAATCGTAACATAACAGGAATAACAGCGAAGAAATAACTGAAACAATATCAGCAAAACCCGATTATGTAACTGGGAAGGAAGCATACAAATATTACCCGTAACAATAAAAATAAAGTAATAAATCGTCTGTCAATTATTTTTATCGCGACTAATTACGATAGAATAAAATTAATGTGTTCACAACACCTGTTTTACGTACGGTTCGATAGAAAAACACGAACTAGACTAATTCTGAACATACATACATACACACTGTAATAAAGATGAGCAATTCAGTTAACAAGACGTAGTACTTTTCCTAATATTTTATGATTTATAGATATTTGAATTCTATTTTATTAGATAATGATTGAATTTTATACTATCAAAGTAATAAAGTAGCACAATTAATTCATTGATACCCCATATGGATAATATTCCAAATAAAAAATGCAGCCCAAGATGCAACGTACTTAGGACATTTCTAAATGTGCATAGAAAATGCACATATGATACTTGCTTGAAAATAAATAATTGAATCAACAGCATCAGAATTCTTGCTGCGCCGATATAGCAAACAACATTTGCTGTTGACCACTTAAGGCCGTTTTAGACGATGTCTGTTTTGCTTAGCAATTAGACAGAGAATTTACCATCATAAATTAGATGGTGTCCATGAAAATTTGAAAAAAGGATTTAATCATGTTTTAACATATTTGTCCGAATTCTTAAGAAATCAACGCAAACTTAAAAATATGCGCAGAATATTGAGCGGCATCTATGCATTTCCTTTGAGCGAGAAGTTCATGATATCATCTCATCAACCTGGATCAAACAAAACCCGAAGAATGTTTAATTACAGGCTGTCAAGAGCGCGAAAGGTAGTTGAAAATGCATTTAGTATTTTAACGAAATGGTTTCGGACCTCACTAGACGCAATTAACTTAGGTGCCTCAAAAGCCGAAAAAAATACTCTAGCATGTGTGGCACAACTTTTTAGTCGACAAAAATTGTGAAAAGTAGACAGAAACGAATATTATCGTAACTAAATCAATTTTGCAAAGGTTGTTTCAACAGGACGGAAGCAGGTCATCCACGAGGGTAGCAGACATTAGAAAGTTTTCTTAATTTTTTTTATGGGAAAAGTACATTGAAAGTACCCGCATTATAGAAAAACGAAGAAAATTTAAATAGCATACATACTAACAAACAACTATACAACCATACTAATAAATAGGATTTAAAATATTTAAGTAACACATTCATTTTCTGCCTCGAATGTAACTTAATGCTACAATTCCCTTGTTATTTTCTTATCAGGTATTTGTGGTAGTCTAGTGGCTGCTATAACGGCTAATGGATAGCATCATTTTGCGCTGTAACTAATTCTGAACGACTCGGAGAAAGTGGTGTCTTACTTTTATTTCAAATTTTAATTATTACAATAATATTGAAGTCCTAATTATTCATTCGTTATTTGACAGCAGCAAATCATGTTGCGCAGAAGTGCTATGCACCGATTTACTATAGAATTAATAGAATATTTTGAAAGAAATGTTTGCTATCAAATTTACCTGGTAAATTAGACAAAAAGTTTATGTTTTACACGATGTTTAATTTCTGATGGCTAATTTGCTACCTACTTTCTTGGCAAAACTGACATCGTCTAAAACGGGCTTTATAGACAATCGCAACATCGATCCCGACTGGCGGCTATTATACCATTCTATTAATCGCTAAATGTAATTTTCGCATACCGCTTCACAGACATTACCACACGTGTGTCGCTTTATTGTAAATAATTATTTGAAACCTACCGCATCAATCAACCTAACCTTGGACGGCTGTGGTAATCATTTATTTGGGTGTATTTGTAGAAATTCAGAAAATATATTGGAATTAATATTGTCTTTATGAAATATTACTATTAACAAAAATTAAACCTACGTATTGAAAAGAAATAGATCAGTGCATATTTTTATTACGCATTCATATTTTATCCATAGAAACAATTGGCTTCTAAAGCGTGAAGTAATACTGCACATTTTTATTGATGAGTATACATTAACATCAGAGTAAATGCAGTATCAGGAAATCAAAGCCTTATTACCAAAACGAAGTCACCACTTCAAAACTAAGAGACACACAACTTGTTGCGGTTGATACCAACACAAAATTATGTGATTCAGACAATATAGGACAGATCCAAAGACTACTAATATGCTAGTTTACCTCCCATTACTGGATGTATGTAAAAGTGCAGCTATAAATTTGTATGTCAAAAGACAGTAAACGTATTTACCAAAACTAACATTATACACAACATTCAAATAAATGATAAGTACACATCATGAGATTGTTGACCGGATTTCTTAACAATTGCGAACACATTATTGTTTTTGTTCCCTAATAATATAGAACTACATATTTGCCATCACTAACATATTAGAGGAGAGATAAAAGATCTATTATTTTCAATGATTAAATTATATACTTAAAACTACTTCAATTTTTTGATACGATGTATCGGTTGATGATAGCTGATAACAGAGAGCATAAAAGTATATAAAAACTCTAAATGCAATCTGCAGTGAGATATAATGCATGTGCTTGACATTGTTTTGCATTTCTACTGCAATCTGCCATTTCATGACATGCTTAACACATGTTCCGCTAGACCAGATTTCTTTGGTTGGTCTTATCTTTTGACGAATTCTTTATGATACCATATCTGATTCATGCTTGGGTAGAACAGAAAGAAGCTAATTAGCGTGGACTGGAATAGATATTGTTTCACTATATCTGAAATTTCCGGATACTTGTTTCTCATTTTTATAGTATTGTACATTTATGTCGGAATTTGAAGAAAAGTACACTTGCACTAATTTTAATATTTAGACAATAATAATACAATGTTAAATCAATTATTTTATTACAAATAACTGTTCATATATGTCTAAATAAATCATTGCTACGTTGTTTTATCATAAAAATATTAGGCAAGTAATTTTTTTTTAATTTCAACCGTAATTTTCATCAAGAAATGTTCACATTAAAACATATTGCTTCTAGTTTATTTATTTAATAAGACAAATAAATTTATCTACATTACAAATCAGAGATATATCGATATTTACTAAATTTGAGTACCTGTCTTCAATTGTGGTAATATGTAACCACGATAGATTAAAATATTATCAAAATATGCTTCGATAACAAACAAATAATAGGTCAGTAGTAAATAGAATTTCCGTTCATTAGTGGTACCTATATCAACAGAAATAACAAAATATTTTGAAACGTTTTATTTATCAGCATACTCACACCGGAAAGCAGAAGAAAAATAGTATTGCCCAAAGTTGGTGCGCCGTAATTTTCGCAGAAACAATATTATTTGCCAATCTAGTACTTGAGTTTGTACTACAATAAATATCGGTAATTAACTGACTCATATACATATGTATAGGTCTTGTTGTGAGGATAAGCGCAAATGAAACTCGACTTTCCTAATATGAGTGATGCTACGTAGGTTTCAAAACGTTAATAAAATTGCTTCTACGAATCGACCATATTTGGTAACAGGTACTGTATATGCGTTAGAACTAAGTTCTTTGCCTCTTGGACACCAACATACTGTAAATGATATTACCTAGGTAGACTACGAGCTGCAAAATTAAAAATATAGGTAATCTTGTTAAATATAAAGCCAAGTCGTAGGAGTCAGCCGACATCTTACAGCGATATGTAATACGTTCTGAATGAGGTATACATACATATATCGATTTTATATTACCCTGATTATAATATACATAGGTAACAGCAACAGGACTGCATTAAGAAGCTACATACATATACGAAATGATAATTTTGTGAAGCCTACACAATGTACAGCGTAATTAATTTTTATTACATGCAGACACTAAGCGCCAGGAAACAATAAATGTCTATATATAACCATTACAGAATAAGCAGAAACAATGAGTACAAGCACAATGATTAGCTTTGAAATTATTTGTTCCCAATAGCAGTTAATCTATTCACGTACATATATTCAGATTCTCGTAATGCTTGTAATTCGTCTATCCTATTATATAACTCGCATAATGAATTTTTAACGTTCATTCAATTGACAAGCGTGTGTGAGTATAAAAGAAATCATCTCAGCAATGTCTTGAAATTGGTCAGTTTCCGAATATCCGGCTCAATATTATTTACAAGAGCGACCGACATTTTAAAAAAGACAGTACAAACAATTACAAAGCGGCATCACGCAAATTGAGAAAAGAATCCAACATTTTGGAAAATTGTCATTTTGAAGTAAGACTAGGGAATCAGTGATTTTGGAAAATATTTAGAGATTTATTATATTTCCAGTAATTTCAACAAAATTTAGCTTTTCATATTATTACTACTAGGAAGTTTGACTAGAGTTTTGGAGTTTTACAACTTCTCTGTAAGTAATTTCTGCATACTTTATTATGTAAGCGCAATACCTACTAATCCACGTTTTTCAATATGTATTCTAAATCGAACGATTTGATTGTATGAGTCACAGATCTTATCGTGTTCAAGTTTTCCACTATTTTTTTGGTGTTTTAATAGATATAGAATTAGAGCCTAATCTACAATGATGTTAATCGAAAGGTGATGATTATCATTATCATTAAGGCTACGTAGTTCGTTTCATAATGAATAACTTACACGGACAACTCAGAAATTATAAAATTTGTTATTATTAATAATTGAGTTTGCTCGCTTTGAGAAAACCGTGTAGAGAACTGTTAATTTTAAATATAGACCGAAAGATACAGAATACAATTTAAAGCGTTGTAGTCTGAAAAAATAGCCAGAATTTTACAATGTTCCATAGTTGAGATTTTGTATTTATGCAGACATAAAGAAAGGTCAACATAGACGCTTCGTTTTACAAGTAAATATACATTAATTTAACCTTGAAAAAGAACACAAGGCTTGCAAACCAATAATGATTTTGTATGTATGTATATACGCGCAGTTAAAACTTAATGACTGACCGAATCTGAACTATGTATATATTTGTCTTTGAATTTAAATACTACAGGTGTACAGTAGCTGTGAAAACTGTTATTTCCAGAGTTGATGTAGGAGGATACAAACAAGAACTAATTAAAATCAAACTTGATTTAAGTTTTTGTATAACTTTCTAGTATCCTAGGTTACAGTGCAAATTTGTAGATGTCGATATAAAAACGAACTGTCCGTAATAAATAAATTAATAAATATGCCAAATCCTAATATGTAGGTATTCCTAAGTATAATTTTTTTTGTTGCAAAGAAAGTTATTAAAAAAAACTACCTTCTTTAGTAAATTAGTTTAAATTTTCATTCGCTGTAATAGATTGTTACAAAAAAAGTTACTTTGAAGTGTCATTAAAACTCTTCAAACTTGGCTAGCTCCCCAATCTAACTTGGCTCATTTGTTGTAGGCGTCTATTCATTTTGGTTACGTCCCCTATCACAGTTTTGAATCTGTTCGTGAACCAACAGCATTTATTCATATTACATGTACTGTATGCGATATACCATCTCATCTCATTTTAAAATACACATGATTTCAGCCCATACGCTCAACCATGCCGAAATCGCTCAATAAATAAATTTTGTACGCTTTTCTTCAATTTCAACGGATTCGTTTCACATATTCTAACAAATAAGATAAATAAAAAAATTTTCAAAATTTCTGCTAATTCGGTAAACTTTACTTGCCAATAAGTTTAACCTATACAATACTAGAATAGTATTACAGCACTAGTTTTCTTTATTAATGTCATACTTCGAATTCACAAGATCGTGATAATTCGAAAAATCTTAGAAAATATAGCATAAATATACAAATGTAAATTTTATAAATCGAAGAAGTCATTCTGGTAGGTTTTGTAAATAGTACAATAATAATTATTAATTTAGCAATATTAATATGTAATACACACGATAATGACTCTAATTTTATTTGCTACGATGTTACGTAGCAACGTCATTTTACTGGTTTAAAATAAATATATACACATATACATATGTATTGTATATGTATATATCTCATTTTTTACTCTCTTTTAGAAACATATTTATCACTTGCAAAATACGCCTAGTGCTGATTGTCTGTAACTACCATAGTAGTTGTCATCCTTTACTTTATTACTAATTACCATTAGCAACGAACCTTATAAAAACAGTGGCAGGTTGTTACTTTTAAAATGACTGTTCCATAAAAATATGAGTAACCGTAGCACTAAATTCATGAAGTAAAATACTAAGAAATACTGAGTAGCATAGTACTACGTAATTAAAGACATAGTACGTAAATATAAACGTTCATGTTTCTTAGAAAGTGAGGAACACGCTCCTAATAGTTAATAGTTATAAGTAAAGATTTGTCTGAATAAGCAGAAATGACATTTGTACATTAATAGTAAAATAAAATGATTAACAAAATTACAAATGTTCATATGTACATATACAGGAAACTATCCTTACTTACGTTCTAAAATTTGTTACATGGAGTCGTACATACATATGTTATTTGCAAATACAATTATTTATTTATTCAAGCAACTGATTTTCTTAAACTACAAATACAAACAAACTAATAACTTTCTTAGGAAAAGGCAAATATTTATTTGAAAAGTTATCCGAAAAACAAGTTAAGTAAATGGAAAATATTTAAAAATATATAACAAAATACTTATTCGTACTTAAAATCAGCTTTATTACTTCATAAAACATGTTTTTTGGAAAATATTCAGTGTCTTAGCGTACATACATATTTTAAAGTGCTTCTAGAAAGCTATAGTTTCTCTACACTAACTTTTTGCCGTTTAGTTATGAGACCTGTTAGTTTTTATTTCGGCTGCTCTAACACTGCATTCAACATTTTCCAATGTTTTGACATTCTATGCCCTTAAAACTATGACAAATGTTCTGATACATCTTAATGCGAATAGAGTCTCCTTTATATAAACATATGAATTTTATTTTAGTTTTTTGTAGCAAGCGCGGGTAACATAGTACGCACAGTACATACCCTAAAATAACTGTGAGTAAATTCCATAGGGTACTGCCAAAGTACAGCTAAACACATAATATGTAATTACGAGTAGATTCAGTTCTCAAGTTATCAGTAAAATCTCCTAACACAGATAACTCTAAACTAATATAGATCCAGTTTAATCGCAAGTTCAAAGGGTCGATTCAATTTAAATCTCTGAAATTGTAACTTTAGTTTAGCATCGGACAGCTTTAAGACGAATGTTGGGCTACACCTGAGCAAATAGTATCAGTGAGTGCCGTTTATGAGTCTCTAGGAAATTGATTACCGAAAGTTATACCGGTCCAGCAATATACTAACCGAAATAAGTAGAGCTTGATAGTTTGGTAAAAATACATTTCAACCACTCTTTACAAAGCTGATTAATTTATAATACATACATATATCTATGACGATATTTTTAAATCAAAATCCGATGTGAAACTTACAGCGCCGTTTTTCAATAACAATTGAAAAGAAGATTCAGATTCAGATGTAATTAAGGATTAAAAACTAATTTGCAGCATTATTGTGGGCGATATTTATAGATTTTCTTTGAGGCAAAAACTCCATGTGATACTTTATAAAGATAAAATTACCACGCGACTGGAATATATTAATTGAATTAATCTAATCAATATTGTTTTGTCACAAGAAATAAAATGTAGGGATTATTATAATAAATATGTTTGTTACAATTATAACTATTGTTACCATAAATACATTGCGATAATACTATAGTATAAGTATCTGTAATTGATTACGTATTAAAATGTTTTTGGTCTCTTGGAAGATCGGATTATCAAGAATTAGAATCAGCTGAATTGATAAGATGGCAAACTAGCATGGTTACTAAATTAAAAAGAAGATCTAAGATTACGAGAGTTAAACTTCTGAAAGAGATTATCCCTGATTGTTGGAATGCAAAATTTGCTAAAAGTCGTTTAACAGATTCGTTATTTAGCCAGGTTCACAAACAAGCAATGTCAGTTAAGGGGTTCTTTTAGCTGGAATGTGTTGTAAAGGATTATTTGTTACTACTTTTATAGCTTCTCCACGTTTGGGTTACCTGTTTACGAAATATTCTGAATTGTATTTTAATACAGCGCAATAAACAACAATTTAACAGTTAAAACACATTTTAAAATATTTAATTGTTTGGTTTTTAAACATTTACTAGATAGTAAAACTAAAAAATCATACCTGTTTCAAATAAACAACTCCAGCATTATTATGTGAATCATTATGATGTAAATTAAACCAGTTTCATAAGAAACATCTTTAGTTATATTGTTATCAACAAGGAAGGATGTGTGTTTCCTACATAGTTGATTTTAAGCAGATCTTTTCTAAATTTAACACGGATAAAGAGTATTTTCGTGATTATCCGAACCTTAACTACCGGAAATTAACTTCAGTTCATAAACGGAAATCATACATACATCCTTGGACGTAATATGTTAATTATTACCGCCAAAACCTTTTACTAAATGAAAATGTGCCAAATACGCATTTTGTATTATAATTTCGCTTCCCGCTTAATTCAAATTAATGAAAAAAGAGAGAAGACAGAAATATATAACAAATTTAATTGAATGTTTAATATTATAAAATGTCATTAGTTGCATTACAAATTCGTTTAATGTCACAAAAGAGATAATTTTTCAACCCTATCCCATCCATTTTGATTCTGGGGATCAATCTATTATAGTCTTCTTTGTGTTTCTTGAATTTACATTTTTTTCAATAGTGTGTAGAAAAATGTACAAGGTTTGTGAATTCAAAAGTTGTCAATAGAGAAAAAGTAAGCCACGAAGTCAATTACTGGACGTGAATCAGTTGTACGAGGTTTGGCAATTTAATTCCCGGATTGACGCTATAGCAGTGGAGTTACCCGAAATAAAACTAAAAATAAATCAGTATATTAATAATTCACAGTCTTATCAATAGATGTAGGTCAAATAAGAATGGAACAGCTGTTAATTTCTACCCAGGATGTTAGCGTGTTTCTGTCCATCGTAATGGAGCAACGGGTTAACATTAAATTTTGCTGTAAGTTAGGTAAAACTGCAACAGAAACTGGAGGAGATGGTGAAAACTGTGTACGGTGACAACAACTTAAGTCGTACTACTGTGTTTGATTGCTTTAAGCGATACAACGATGGACGTAAATGTGTAGAAGATGACGCTAGAACTCGACATCTGTCGGTCTCTCGAAATGCAGATTCAATCGCAAAAGTGTGTGAACTTGTGGCACGACGAGATCCACGAATGGCCCTTTGATTGATGGCACAAGGAGACGATTCAAGCATTCACAATTTTTAGGTAGAGTTTCTACTGAACCTAACAATAAGATCTCACAAGTATTTCCCGAAATTGATACAATTTGATTTTTATTATCAAAAATAAACTCTTCATGATTTAGATGAGTTAATTTATCAACTTCTTCTTGATTTAACCCGATATGTGTGTTTTAAAATTCATTCACTGCAATAAATTGGTAGTGAAGATTTACTTCTACAAATTTAGTATCATGAATTTGGATTGGTATCGGAGTTAGTTTA
Source organism: Popillia japonica (assembly GCA_004785975.1). NCBI lineage: Eukaryota > Metazoa > Arthropoda > Insecta > Coleoptera > Scarabaeidae > Popillia > Popillia japonica. The sequence goes on along the minus strand of SMLS01071462.1, from coordinate 64,432 downwards.
TGTTTTAATGTACTGAATGCTGAAAGTTGTTCTGTACCCCAGCAGAATTTCTTTTTGTCCCCTAACATATTATATAAAGGTTTTGCAATGCTAGAATAATTATAGATGAATCTACGATAATAATTGCACATTCCTAAAAATCTTTGAATATCTTTTTGCTTTTTAGGGGTTGCAAAAATTTGCTATTCCTTGTATTTTATTTTCGTCTGGCAGTACTCCTTTAGCTGATACAACAAAACCTAGAATATTCGCAATCATTTGACCGAAGTGACACTTACTTGGTTGTAACGTGGGTCCAGCCTCGCGGATACATTGAAATAGCTTTTGTAAGCGAACTAAATGTTCTTCAAATGTTTTATTTATTACTATTATATCATCGAGGTATATTACTACTTTCTTCCATTTAAGATATTTAAATATTTTATCCGTTAGCCTCTGAAACTGACTTTGTTCAGAATTGTCGCGACAATGCAAATGGAGCTGTATGATGATGCTGGTGATGAATCATGGGTGTTTCAATACGATCCCCCGGTGGATACTACCTTGAAGCGATGAAGAGATTACTGAAGCGCATTTTTCGAGTGCGACCACAATTTCGATAAAAGGGCAATTGGTTCTTGTTGCATGACGATGCACCTGCACATTCTTCACGAGGTCATTTCTCACGACACACGCAGTTGTTGAGATTAATCAACCGCCTTATACAGCAGCGATTTTTTTTTCTTTTTCCTAAAGTAAAACTTTGCTCAAAGGGAAACGATTGTGTAGGGAAGTGTGGGAAGCAGCTCTCAATTTGTCAATTCATTGTATATTTATTTTAATATTGCATTGCCTTATATCATTAGCTCTAGTTAGCATTCCCGGTGTAGTTGTAAGACTATCTGCTGTCGCATCGCTGTTTTTGATATTTGTTACTACAAGATAAAACGTAAAAAATAAAATTGTAACACGAAGCAACTTCAAAAAATAATTTTAACGTATATTTTTAGCTGTTCCGATGACTGAACCATTATTTCTCATTAATGCATCTATTCCAAATCCAGATAATAACGAAAAATACATTTTTTCATGAATAAAATTTTTTTCTTTCTTTATTCATTACTCATTTATTACTATTTGAAGAGAACTGACTTAACAAATATTGTAAATAAAAATCTTCATAATCGTCTACTTAATAAACCATATGTAAAACAAACAAATTTTCAACGCGTTCAAAAATATTTTTGTAAAACCAAAGTGTAAACAAATGCAAGTTTTCTTTTATGACATTACAATAGCAATAGGTATATATAACAATAAAAATTGTTTATACTTTTGAAAACGTAGATAATATGTGTAGTAATATAAACTAGATTCCACAGTATATGTATACATATACCGGGTGGGCTTTTTATCTTGAGACAACAGAATATCCGTAAAACACTGCATCAAATCAAAAAAAGATCTTAGTAAGACTTCTTATAATGTAGAGGGCTCGCCGAATGATGCCGAACTCGATCTCCCACCTTCTGGGAGAAAATTTAAATGATTTCAATGATGTGAACTAAGAATACATACAGGATGTCCGCGATATACAAACCATGCATTTAAGGGATGATAGCTACAACGATGTAGAAACAAAAACATATAATACACCTTGGGTCTATCTGTAAGCGTAAACGAGAAAAAAAATTATTTCTCATGTCACAAACTTCGACGCATACTGTACAGCGGCCGATCAGTGCAGGATTTACCCGACGATTACAGGCGTGTGTTCTTGCAAATAGGCAACACATCGAGCCTTTCCTGTAATACATTTTCTCCTGTCTCTCAAAAAGGTCCTTTTTAGAACCACCAATTTATCACAAATAAATGAAAAGTACTAAATTTTGTAGTAGCCTTTACGAAAGAGCTTAAAGCGCCCTAGCATAATTGCACTATTATTACATTGTTTTCATTTAATGCGACTTTCCCTCAGCTTAAATTTTCATTTACCGATCGAAAGCTGCTATTAAACACGCGCTTTTCACTCTAACTTCAACATAACATCGATTTTATTGTCATAACATTATTAAAAAAAACGCAAAGGTACCTCGTTCCTACTTATCGGATACTTTTAAAACGTAAGGCCATTGACTTCGTACGATATGGTACGATACAATAGTCTAATGTAGTTCAAGGTCGTATAAACATATGTTTGTTCGCTTGCATCTGTGATAAAGATGTGCTTCTATTGAATACGTGTACAGTATGGTGCAAGAGAAATGACACCACGCTTCAGTTTCAAAGAATTAAATAATTCGTTTTCGTCGTTGTTTTCAGTTATTTTCAACTCTAAATTTTTGATATGGTTTTTTGGTTATTTAAGAAGAAATATGGATGAGTTTTCTTGTACAGTTTGGTTAATAAGGTTAATAAGGTTTTTTAGAAATAATTTTCTTTCTCGTTTACGCTTACAGATAGACCCATGGTGTATTAAATGTTTTTGTTTCTAAATCGTTATAGCTATCATCCCTTAACTGCCTGATTTGTATATCGCGGACACCCTGTATAGATATACATACTATAATGTTTGAATTTAGGGGTATAACTCGAAAATAAAATCGTAGTTTTCTCTTTCTTTTGAGAGCTCTAGATTAAATGTATTACAGTATAATATACCATGAGATCATTTAAAAATGACTTAAGTATGCCTTGGATAGAAATTCACATTTGGTAGCACTGACTTTAAGTTAATTAAAGAATTACAGTAGAATATATGTCACTTAATTTGACAGATCTATAAATTTATTTAAGATATTTCTGATTATCCTTTTGTGCGTTCCATAAATAATGTTCGAACAGGAACATAAAGTTTTTATTGTGGAGAGTTATTTTAGGAATGGAGTGATTAATGATGGACAGTGGTCATATTCTATTCCTTCGTGTATGCAAGAGTTTCGTGATAGATATCCATATTTTCCAGCAGACTACCATACACTGTTGACTCAAATACAGAAGGTTATTCGTACGTTTAGAGAAACGGGTAGTGTATCCCGAAAACCAGGTAGCGGTTCACCAACCAAACGAACAGCAGAGGTTATCCAAGATGTTGAACGGCACATGCAACAGTCTCGTGGAAAACCTATTCGGAGACTTGCACAGGAAGTTGAATTATCCTACGGTACTTGCCAGAAAATTCTTAAAAAAGATTTGCACATGTTCCCCTACAAAATAACTGCAGTGCATCAACTCCTTCCTCGAGATTCTGGTTCCCGAATTACCTAGTGTCAATGGTTTTTAAATAATTTTAATGAATTTTTTCATAATAGAATTGTAAATTTTCCTGCAAAATCTACAGATTTAACCCTTATGGATTATTTCATTTTCCCATATCTGAAAAATGCAGTATTTAAAAACCCAGTTCATACGTTAGAGGAACTTATGAATGCAATTACCAATATGTGCAACTCAATCACTCCTTTAAGGCTCCAAAGTGCATTTGCAAATATGACGCGTAGAGTTAATTGCTGTATAGAAGCTGCAGGATCGCATTTTGAACACTTATTGTAATTGGTTAACAGTGTAATTTTCAGTTTTTGAATAAATATCCTTTCTAGATTTTCTTAAAAAGTCAATTATGTTTTTGATGTCTACATAAAATTAACCTTCTTTTGATAATATCAAACAACTGTCAGTGTTGTTCTGACAGCAGTATTTTAAAATCAGTGCTACTAAATGTGAATTTCTATCCAAGGCATACTTAAGTCATTTTTTAAATGATCTCATGGTATGTACATATGTATATACTAATTCAGAAGAGGAATAATTGAGAAATGTTATCTCTAGTATTATACAAATGCTATTCGATAGTTTAATAAACATATTGCATGTAGACTAAAGACATTTCCTATACATACTTCGCTAAAGCTAAGTATATAAAAAAGAACTCAGATCAATCCAGAAATTATTATATGTTGAATACATATATACATTGATTGCAGTAATGTGTTTGTGTTCATCGTCCGTTCTTTGCATCAATCTTCATATATTCGACACTCTCACATGCTTGAATAATTTTCTTGTTTTTTCAAAGTTTAATGCAAATCACATGAGATCGATCAAATTTCTTTGTGAATGTTTCGGCAACGCGTAACTACTAATATTACAAACAAATGTTTCCTGTCATATCGTATTAAACATTCTACCTACCTTACTTTGCTAAAATAATTAATAGCGTTAACAAATGATAATGAGGAACTTCAACATCTAGAATCTTGAGTAAAATACAGAGCAAAGATTCTTGTTCCGGACAAAGTAATGGATTTTTAAGATCACTTCCTTTACACAACTGTATAATTGTGTAAAGTATATACGACTTCTGCTTGAGAGGATACATTACTTCAGAATATTTGTTCTTCTTTAGTACAATTAGCAGTCGGTAATTATCTACAATTTCTTACTCTGTATTGCATAACTTATACCAATAACAGCTTACCATAATTGTTAGGTATACAACACGTGTACTTCAACATCAAAAGATTTAGTAATTATATGCATTTTACTTTGGAAGTTGAAATGTTTCGAACGTATTACGTCGGCGATTGCATGTAATGGTAATAAGAAGGTTAAATTGGTCACCATCAAATTGCTCTGCAGTATTCATAAAATAACGTTAAATGCATTTCGTTTACGATGTTTGTATTTGAATCGCATTTCATAAGATACTTAAATTTGAAAATAGTGTGTAATTTAAGCAATATTTCGTAAATTCCAAATATACAGACTACAAGTTTTTAAGTTAATACATCTGGTTTTTAACACTTTGTTATTATAATACATGTATCGTTCATAAATTTTACAATTCACATATGCAAATATGATTCATTATTACGTGTACATATATAAAACTCCTGACGCTGATTAAGTATAACATTTGTTAAATAGTAAACTAATAATGACGTAAAAATCGTGTCGTAGACTGCGTTACGTACTACATGTTTATGCATCAAAAAAAAAGTAAACGGTCACATGGCGAGAGAAATCTTTGAAAGCTACAGAGCGCAGTGGAACATTTATAACGAAATCATTTAGTACCAGTTTCTTTAATTTAACTTAATTACAATGTACAAATAACGCGGTTGAACAAATTAGGAGAGGATATCAAATTCAATAGCAAGAATTCAATGGCTGTTGGAATAGTAAAATTTGGTTAAAACCTAAATAACCTATCTTGCAACTAACGTTTGTTATACAAACATATGGTTAAACTATTGGTAGATAACACTGCTGATTTCAGATTGTGCATTCGACTATACATACACTGTTTGATCTGAACGTTTCGATAGAGGACAAAAAATAATTTTAAACTTCAGTAATGGCAAATTAATTAAAATTATAAAAATGTCAAAAATACAAATACTCTAGCTATGATGGCGCATTATGTTTAAATGAGACGTAAAATTGATAATTAAAATTGACTAATTGGCTTAGGAAGCCAACATCCCGGTCTACGTTTTCGAAAATTATTCAAAAGATTAAGTAACTAACAAGAAATACAATGTATCTAGAAGCCGTACTCAAAAAACTTGTAAGGCAAGGTTTCGCTTACAAAAAAAGATTTTCTTACAGTTGGAAATTGGTTTGGGAAACACTTTCTGAGCTTTGTGCTCCATCTGTTCTATTCTAGATGCTATAGATAGCTACATTTTCAATGGTTTTCTTCTTCAAACAGCTAATTTTTTTCTTGATGGGTGACAAATTCAGAAGTATAAAGTCAAATACTATGCTTCTGTGCAAACAAGAACTTGGATACAAGGACACAATTTAATGGCTTTCAACTTTATCAGATTTTACATATATAGCAAACGAATAGCAAGCTTATAACGATGTTGAAGAGGAACGAAAGGGAATCTAGCAAATTCATTGCACCAGTTTTACATGCATGGAACACCGTTTTGTGTGCCTCGGAAAACGTATTCGACGAAGTCCGAAGTTCGAATATCTCGCAAACTTGCAGTGACGTTCTTTACAAGTAATACAAATTAGGAAGCAGCTGCAGCACCACAAACCGTATAACAGAACCTTTTAAAAAGATGGTTTTGTATGATATCAAAAAAAAACAGGGTCATCGAAACACAAAATGTAGGTATATAAACAAGCTACGTTGAAGATTATTTGGTGATACAGCATAATTTTCGGCAGAGCGTTCCTTTTTGAGTTTAAACTGATATTTTAGTATATGTTTAGAAAAATCGTACAACTATATCAACAAGTTCTATACTAACTCAATTAGTGTAGAGCTTTGAGATTTCAATAGAAATCCTAACGCTAAGTGTGTGCACAGTGTATGTTGCTACCGTTAAAGTTATCTACATAGCAACATATACATACATAAGTGGATTACTTAATCCTTGGTAGAATTATATGTCAAAACTCGACGCACTAATGCAGTGTGATATGAATTGGTTTAATGTAAGGATCCATTCCAGGAAATCTAATATAGAACTGATGAGCTCATCTACATATGTATACGTATGTAGATATATAAAAACTTCATTGTTGGATTCATGCTCCGTTTGTGACACCCATTTTTATATGTTATACAGGAAATGTATTACACGGTAGGATGCCTTGCATGTACAGTGAAACCTGCCTAAGACGGACCCTTGATAAAACGGAAAACTGTTTAAGGCGGAAAATTTTCATAGTCCGGAATCGTCCTCGTAAAAAAACATAGCAACTGTACCTTTTTAAAACGGAACCTGTTTAACGCGAAACCGTACTAATAAATTTAGACCAAAAAGTATTGTGAACCTCCATAAAACGGAATCGGTTTCCACCATAAATAACAGAGTTTACATACTTCAAATGACCGGCAACGGTCCTTGGCTTGATTTACGATTAGAAAACAGACCATTTCTGACGGTCACCTATGAAGGAAACACTTTGTCTATTGAAAAATGTATCACACGTGTGGATTACTAGTTAAAACGACTCAATAGGAAGACGGAATACAAAGGGAATACACATAGTTGTGCACACATGTTCGATCTTTTGTCGGACGTTGATAAGTAACGTTCATACATATATTTATATGAATAAAATAAAATAGGTATGTATGTATAAATGTGTTCCTTTTTCTGCAATATGATCTAGATACTTGCCTATTTTGTCTAAGAACTTTAGCAAATTCGTTAAAATTTTGGAATTTCACGCGTTGGTATGCTTTAGATTGGACGGTTGAATGAAACATTAGAATTTCATATTTTAATACATATGTATAATAACCTGAGTAAAACGGAAACCTGTGTATAAAGGAAAATATTTTGGTCCCAGTCGATTCCGTTTTAAACAGGTTTCACTGTATTTATATTTCGTAAATTTATAATGGTCTGTTAAAAGTATCTTAACAAGATGCAAAATTTGTAATTATATATGTACATAAAATTCAACATTTACAGCGAAATGATCAAGCAATGTGACAGCTAGCACCGTGATATTTAGCTATATCCGCAATGTGCTGTAAGTATTCTAAAATTAACAAGACGCATACCTCAATTGTGTTTATAATGGCGTCAGAAATTTACGTGTACACGTAGTTGTAATTCCCAATTTTCTTTTCCATTCACTGCTGGTGATTAGTTATATTTAGTATTAGTTTCCGGGGAAATATACTGCTTCGTGAATAGGTACCATCAAACGAATACTTGGAAAAAATAAATCAATTAGCAACATTTTGTTCCAGAAATCGTGATGGATATATCGGTTTAATTAAGTTAACTTCTGTTTTAAATCCTGTACTTGTTATCTGTTCTGCTCTTTTTTTAAAATGCTATATGTATAGCCACTGCCATATCTAGGACTGTAAGACGGCATTAACAAAAAAAATACAGTTACAAATCAGACGTGTGAAATTAATAAAAAAAATTTACTAGGATTTAATTATAGTCAGACAAAACAGTTTGTTAAATTTACAAATATGATTTTCTTGAAACTTATTTGTCAGTTCAACAAACTCAGGAGTGTTAATTTAACAAAGAGCTACAAGTGCACAAATGTTTTAGTCATTTTAACAAAGGCTGTAAATGTTTGAGTTACCGTACTTAATGTAATTTTTATTTTCGGTTTGAAACAAAGATATTGACAAAAGAAATACATATTATCGTAGAATGTCTCAACTCATCTATTATTGCAACAATTTTCGATTAATAAACAAAGCAGCTTTTTAAATATGCAATATTATAAACATATCTATACGTATGTACATATGTCACATTCATGTACCTACATATGTTTTCAGAGTTTACAATTTTCAGCATAGGAAGTTGATGAAAATCCAGAAACAAAACGGTGAAATAGAAGCTACTATATACATATCTACAAAAAATCTTATATTATGTATGTATATATAATCGGATACCCTTTTACCATTAGGTGTTGGGTGTAGGTATACATCATTTTAATCATTTATAAATTTCATATTTTCCGGTCTTATTTTCCGACTCGCACCCATATGTTAATATTGATTGCAACAGAACAAAATAAGAATGAGTGTTGCCCTAGAACAAATTCAATTTGTGCATAAAAATCAAGGCTCCTCTTATTTTTGTTAATTAAATGCTTTTTATAAACACTGTTAAAAATGAATGTAAAATACCTACATACGTTACCAAAAATGTAATACTATCGGCTGTTACTTTGTGAAAATTCATGATAATTAAATGAAATGAGTAAATTAAATAATACTCTTGGAAAATTCAAAATGGGAAAAAAAACATTTACAAAGTAATCCAAGAATATTAGTTAATTTACTCGCTCTACAGAATGGTCACCTCTAGTAAGAAATAGTAGATACAGATAGTATAGCAAGTATTTATTATTTGCATTAAATATTTCAAATATACCTCCGTTTTTGCTCATAAATAATTTTGTATTCTTGTAGACTTGAAACACCTGCTAAATGTCTTTGTATGTATATTTTTTGACACAGTGAAAATAAGAATTTTCTTGAAAAGTGGCCGAATATTAAAACCAATCGGTTAAATCAATTTTAAATAAACAGTAGCTACAGTAGTCTGGTATGTTTTTTCACAAAATTTGTTGCGTTAGATGCAATTATAGTGTTAATACATAATTATTTCGTATAGTCCTAAATTAAAAAAACAAAAACAACACTGTCATATGTTCTTGCTAAACATATGATTAGAATCTAATTCTTATCATATTAAAAAAGGTTACACAAATGTGAATCTACCGTGGAATAAGTTTAATAAATTAATAAGCAACTGCGGTGACAAACTTTAATCTCAGAAATGATAAGTTAATAAATAATACTACTTTACACTTCTCGATATCTATTAAAGTGCTCTAGTTTTATTGATATCATATAATATAACTTACGACCTACTACTAAACTTAAACCAATAAATCTATGTCTTCTATGTTTATGGTTTTTATTTCTACGTAACGTAAAAATCCTTATACCAACATTATAAACGATGTATATACCGTATTCTACAGAAAATTACGTTGTAAAATACTGAAAAAAATAAAAATTTACACAAAGCAGAATTCCTTTGACTATGTTTAAAACGATAAAAATAAAGGAATCAACCCAGATTCTATTCCAGAAATGTATCTTATTGTCGCTCCTCTGAAAAAGAAAACTAGGTCTTCGTTGAATTTCAAGTCTCAACTTTTTTCAGGCAAAATTGGTTTAATTACACATTTGTACCATATATTTTCTGGGATAACAATAAAATAAAGTAGAATGAAAGGATGTATAACGAACGATCCGATTTTCCAAACAGTTTTAAATATACATACTTTGATGCGTATTCAGATCCTGGTTTGTTGAATAATCGATCTATCTATTTTTCGGAATTTTGCGTAAATACAATTCTAATTACTGTCTTACTCTAATACAATAATGTAAACATCCAATACTTATCTTCTGATTATATTTACTCAAAGACGGAATTGATCCTTTTTGCTTACTCTTATATACTTATATATGTATGCATCTGGTATTACGTATTACATTACATACATAGATTAGATATTACGTAATTTTTATAGCTTGCATGCAGTTCATCAGGAATTAAGTACAGTTGGTTCTTCATTTTACTGGGATTGAGTGCACGAGTTATCACCACAATAAGACACACAACTAAAATTCAAAATATGTAACATAGGTAATGAATAAGATTGTTAGTATTGTAGCCAATGTGGTATTCATGCATAATCGATTGTTAAATATCTACACGTTTAATCTTACCTCTTGCAATTTATGTATCGAAATTTGAGCAACGTAGTTATGTTGTGATAAATCTAATCGCAGTGCTGTATAAATATGTTGTACATATTATCTAATTTTCTCACAGTATACACATTTGATGTCAAAATTCCCAAACAAAGACTAAAAAGCATTAAAAAGAATTAATTAAAGAACTTATAGAGATAAATATGTTATCTATCTCATGTCTTGTTTGGATATTAGTATTCGCCAAATTAAATTATGAAATCTTTACGAGTAATGAAATGGCGTAGGTAGAGGATCCATCAGTAGTCCCAGTTGGAGTCCCAGTTTAGTAGGAGCTGTGTTTTTTTTGAGCCCTGAAAAATCTCAATTTTTTTAATTCTTTAGAGAACTTGCTTGATATGTATAATATTCAAACACCTAATTTACTAATAATATGTATCAAATTGAAATCTAAACTAAACTTGTCTTTTTCAATGTACAAGACATGTATATGCATGTATGTTAAGCATAATAGAATGAACAACCCTTCTAGACTATCGACTACCTTATTCAGAGAGGGCAAAGGGATACGCTTCAATGATGTTCTTGACCTACTTAGATAAAGAAATCAATTTTATTTGCTTAGCTGCTATGAAAGCGAATACATTGCTTCATTATATGCATAGCCTACGAAATTTCTAACTAAAAACTAACCGACATCTAATCACAGCAGGAGTAATCCTGCACAATTAGAAATTTGAAATAAACGTACAGAATAGGCTAAGTAAAGCCTATATTTTGCCGTTTCAACTGCTTGTTAGCGATTTTGTTTTCTATACAATCTGGATATCTTTTGAAAAGCAATTGGCACCATAAAGATTTTGTACATTCTTAATCCCCATATATGTATGTATGCTAGATAGCCCCGATCAATTACACGTATTTTGAAATTTCCAAGTTTTGTGGTTTGTTAGTGGGTTAAATGGCAAATAAAAGTCGCACCTTTCTTCACACATATCTTCCCCTAATAAATGAAACAACGCGCTGTAAGGCTCTTTGAAGGCCGAGTTTACTGCTAATTTAAATTAGTATCAATATTTTGATCTAGCACCTTACTACTAATCTTTTATTGTGTTCACAATCCAGGCTTAATTATTTATGCTATTTGTCGCATTCCATTCGGTAAATTAGAAAGGAAACTAACTACGTAGCAGTAATATTGTCTTGAAATTAAATGGTAAAAGAAATACTCACGAAAAACTACTTATGCATTAAATTTGGCGTTTTTACAAATTTATGATCGCTTCGTTGACCTGATGTCTCAGCACTTCTTAAGTAAATATAGAAAATTTTTATTAAATGTTAAAAGAATTCAATTCAGTTACAAATTGAGTATTAATTATAAATTTCAAAGTATGACTAACACCATTACCCATTAGAATTAGTTTTAGCTACATCATCAAGTGTGAATAATAAACTAGTCTAAATAATTATCTACTTAATATGTTTTGTCATGCATGTTACAACGTTTTATGTAACTATTCAGAAAACTGAAGTTGATTTTACCTACTAGTCTCACAAAAACTTTTATATCTAATGTTTTTAACATTTAACAACAAAATAAACTAAAAACTAAAAATAGAAAATCCTATTGTCGCACACTTTTACTTTTACGCACATTACTTTGCTAGGCTTACTACTACACTACTAAATATAATAATTCAGCATTAGCTAATTGTATTTTGTCGCCACTTATGTGTAGTTTATAGGTTTTTCCGGTAGCTAATATTGAAACGTTTGGAAATTTTATTTATAATTGTCCTATTATGTTCTGTATGAACATTGATTGCACTTATCACTTTTACAAAATGAAGTGTTATTACTACTCTCATTAATAATAGTAGCTTGTATGTACATATAAGTATGAATTCCAAAAATTTTATGAAAAGGTAATATGTATATATTGTTGTAGACGAACTTTCTTTTTTTACAATTAATAATAGTGCATTTCTTAAATAAATAAAATAAGCATCTTAAGTCAAGGTTTCCTATTTCCAAAAATTTTCTTTAATTTTTACTCAGGAACAATCAGTAGTGTAACGAGTGTTATTTTCAATATGCATATAGTCAAGAAATTCTACAATTTTATGTACATTACACTTTTGTATAGTTCATCGCTTCTTCATTTTCAAGTTTTACTTTTTGTTAAATTATAATTAAACAATTTTGTAGAATTGAAATAATCATTAAATCAATCACTCGGAGTTATTTCCTAAAGTAGGGGGATGTTTCTGAATAAGTAATCAGTCTGAAAATGTACCATATTATATATGTATAAGAGTATTACGAACGACTTCATATAACTACCCCCACGACAGGTATAAAAAATTGATACTTGGATAAGTCTGTATTGTTATTGTAAATTGAGCTTCCAGCAGTCGATTTTTTCTCCCATGAAGACTAAAAGCAATCTTTTATATTTACTTAATATGAAATTGGACATCTTAATTCTTGTTAATTCTCCTAAACTAAAAAACTGATTAACAAATGTAAGTAAAAAATAATATTAACATTACCAGCTTTTTGCTTTAATAAAACAAATTATGTTTACATGAAATACTTCATATTTAATAATACTAATAGTAATAGTTTTTTATTGACGACGACAAGTACATTCAGATATAGAAAGAGTTACTAAAGCAGTGTCATCAAAAGGATCCGAGATCAGCTTCATGACAACAAGAAGCTGCTCTTATTCTCGCATTTATTATAATTACATTTCGAAATTAGCAAATATAAATCAAATACTTTTTGAATACAAGCACTCGTGATTTATGAAATATTGTTATAAAAACGAAACATATAGGAAATAATATAGAAGTTTTATAATAATGTATTAAATGAAATAACCTTTCAATCAAGGACAATTAGGTACTAAAAAGCGTAGCTGTAAGTTTTATGGTGTAGTTGTATACAGAAGTAGAACAGAAAACGATCACTTGATTTATTGATGTCTTTGTTTAAATTAGTCGTCATTCCTATATAAAGTACAGTAAAAAATGTCCTTAGATCAATCTAATTTTCAATAGCTTTAAAAAATAGACTGTGCAAATAATGTACTTGAATAGTTAATAACAAAATGCATTGAAAATCTGATTTTAGTTGTAGTCTGATAGTTAATTACAATATTTGTGTAATTAGAAAATGCCCTTCGTCGCTCTGGAATAATGTCTGTTGTAATCGTTAAAGTAGAGTTTGTATAAAAGTTAAAAAGTAAGTAAATCTTACAATCGTGCAAAAAATCTCTAACTATTATAAATATGTATAAGTAGCTCCGAGAAAGTGTGTAACGACATCGCAAAAAGTATCTTCGAAAATTGAATGACGTTCGAACAAACCAACGAACACTAACAATAGAAATGTAGGGATATTGCAAAAAATATCATTATGAAAAAAGCGCATGTGGATCACAGGATAGCAAATATGTAAACGTGTAAAAATACACGGCCTATTTACTGATTGTTTTAAAAATGAAAAACTAACAATCATATGTATATACGAGTATAACGTAGTTAGTAGAATAAGTCCTACAATTCGTACATACGCTATTATGACTCAAATATAAATGCACAACGTATATTCCGTACTTCAAAATTCAACTGAAACAAACAGTGTAGGTGGTGTTTCCCCACCACAAGTCGCTTATTTAAAGCTTACTTTTCGATTGCTACTGCTCAGTATACGCATGAATCTCAGTGAGATAGGATTTAGGCCAAACGAGGTGCTAAGTCAGTTTCCACTGGTGTTTCGTTAGTACGCTTTTAATACAACGTTGTTCCAAAAATTGTCTACCAAAGAGTGTTCTTATAGAAACAGTTTTCGTTAATATTGCCGTGTAGTTAAATTATTGTTATCCTTTTTGTAAATTATAAGACTATTACCAAATAGAATAATGTATTGTGATGAAAAACCGACTTCCCGTAAACGGGGTTTAAATCGTGGTGTTTCTGAAGAAGAAATTATTGATCGAATACCACCAGCGTCAGAAAAATTGTTTGAGAATATACCGTGGCTTCACATAATGACGGATATTGCTCTTACTGCGGCTATAGCCGAAATGAAGGTAAATACCAAAAACCCTCTTTGAATCTTGTATTGAAAAATGACTAATCTAAAAGCTTAGATCTCTTTATTGACTAGTAAATAACATTGTTATTGGATGAAATAAATTTCAACGTTTCGTTTTATAAACTACCAGCTACTGTTTTTGATTAAATCATATTGAAAAAGTTATCTGTTTTACATCGAGCACATACTTAATTTTCAAATTCGTTGTACGGCCTTAGACCTTAAAGAAAAAAAAAGGATTGCATTCACTGTTTCACACCACATGAAAATATAAAAAAAATGAAATGTATGTATACAAAGTTTTAAATTGCTCTTATCAGATTTAAATTTGCGCAAACTTTTTATCCCAGGGTCACTTGACGTAAGATGTGTAAATTAATTTCATATCACTTAACCCTTGTAAAGTCATCACTATAAATCAACTAAATAGCATGCAGCTACTTCATGATTAATTTGACCTATAGTTCTTAATTCAAATTGTATATATCTATTTATTTCTGTAATAAATATAAACCACTTGCATAATTCGTAACATTATGGCTCAACTAATGTGGATAAGGCGATAGAAGAAGAAATGTATAAAGTATACAAAAAAATTAAGAAAATAATAAATTTCTTCTCTAATCAATACTGAACCTATACTACAATAAACATAAACAATTCAAAACATCGTTAATTCAAGGAGACTGCAAAATACTTGTTTACTTTAGCTTTTTAAAGTACCTATATGGCTAAACAACAAAACCGCATGTATAAATGAGAGACGCCTTCTTATTAATAATACTGCCGCGAACACGAACCCAAATTGGCATGCGACAACAATATTCACAACTAGATTCTTACGGTTACAGTAATGTGTACACCCACTTACAACCTAATATGTATTCATTTATTTATTATGCAAAAGCGTACATTTCAATATCTTTTTCAGTCCTTTAAATAATCTAGCGCCTTATATATAATCATAGCTTAATTAATCTTCATTGTTTTCCAAGGTTCTTTCACTAATCAACATTATTTTCGTTTCAGTTCAAACGCATGTTAAATAAGGAGTTGTCACACTTCTCTGAATCCAGCAAATCAGGGAACCAAATTTCGGAATATATCTGCTCTACTTTCTTAGGTAAGTTAATTTATCTGCTCTAATAACTGTTTCTTTACTTTTTTAAAACTAAAAATACATATTATAACTTTTTGGTTTTATTAATTAAAAAATAATATATCTCTTTTTTGATACTGAACGCTTTAAATACAAGTAAATAAATGTAATATTTTTTTGCAGACAAACAACAAGAATTGGATATACCTTCATTACGTATCGACGAAGGTAACGAAAATGTGTCCAAGGCAGCACCTCCCAAAGGAAGAGCAGGTAGAGGGGCACATAGTACTATGTCTCAAATATCAGGTGTGAATAGAAAGCCGCTTCATCATACCAATTCGTTCACTGGAGAGCGTCTCCCACTTTATGGTGTAGAAACACCCCACGAGCAAGATCTAGGCAAAAGTTTGGAAACCATCGACCGATGGGGAGTGGATATTTTCAAGATAGGCGAATTAAGCAATGGAAGACCATTAACCTGCGTTGCTTATACTACGTTTACATCTCGAGATCTATTGAAACATCTTCTTATCCCACCAAAGACCTTCATAACGTTCATGATGACATTAGAAGACCACTACGTTAAAGATAATCCTTTCCATAACTCTCTTCATGCTGCCGATGTAACCCAAAGCACACATGTACTGCTTAACACTCCAGCATTGGAATCAGTTTTTACGCCACTAGAAATAACAGCGGCATTATTTGCCGCTTGTATTCATGATGTAGACCATCCCGGACTCACCAATCAATTTCTCATCAACTCTAGTTCTGAACTTGCCTTAATGTATAATGACGAAAGTGTATTGGAGAACCATCATTTAGCAGTTGCGTTCAAACTCCTTCAAAATGAAGGGTGCGACATATTTTGCAATATGAGTAAGAAACAACGCCAAACATTAAGGAAGATGGTGATAGATATGGTGCTCAGTACCGACATGTCTAAGCATATGAGTTTATTAGCAGACTTGAAAACAATGGTAGAAACAAAGAAAGTAGCTGGATCTGGAGTTTTACTCCTTGATAATTACACAGATCGTATACAAGTTTTGGAAAATCTCGTGCATTGTGCCGATTTGAGCAATCCAACCAAACCGCTACATTTATATAGGCGCTGGGTTGATTTGCTAATGGAAGAGTTCTTTTTGCAAGGTGACCGCGAAAGAGAAGCTAGAATGGATATAAGTCCAATGTGTGATAGACATTCGGCTACAATAGAAAAATCCCAAGTCGGTTTCATAGATTATATCGTGCATCCTCTATGGGAAACCTGGGCAGATCTAGTACATCCAGACGCACAGGATATCCTAGATACTCTAGAGGAGAATCGCGATTGGTACCAAAGTATGATACCCCCTAGTCCTCCGGCCGAAGAGCGTCCCGGTATAAGGTTGCAAGTGACGGTTGAAGAGGGCGAGGCAGAGACCGAAGCCCCGATGTGACGGAGGCTGCTGGGCCTCTGCAGGAAGCTGACCGAAAAGGTGCAGCAGTGGTGGCGCGTTCGGCAATAATTTTGGCGCTGGCGCCCCTAACGGCCACCCCGCGCTGGCGCGGCCTTTGTTATGTTTGCGTTGCTTTTGACTGAATCTCTCTCCTAGGGCTAACAGAGCCTTAAAGTTTTGTCCCTTTCCCTTTCCTCTCCTAAAACTCCCATCTTTTTACATTTATCTAAAGATGCAAAACAAAAAAGTAATATGAAAAAATGGCAAAAAATATTTGAAAGTAAACAGTAATTATACAATATCTAAGAAACCAGGGAGTGTAATATGTTTTGTTTTTGCCTTTCCCCGAAAACCTTCATTATGCCTTATCGTAGGAGTGAGTCGTGCCCTGCTCTCAGTACTGATACATTTGTATATATTTCATAATGTCTGTCAGTGTAATACTCAGCCCCATGTATGTATAGATTACTACGTGTCATGTCAGCTATGTTACACAAATAAAGCTCTCTCCATTTTAATGAAGTTTTATTTTATTTTGGATCTCGTAGATTAGTATTTAGTTAATTCTAATTCTGCTAATTATTTAACAGGATATAAAAAATGGAAGCAGTTGGTTGAATAGGTGTATGTACTTTTTTAGCTTTGAATTTCAACACTAATTAAAAAATCAGTATTTTAATATATAATTTATTTGCATGCAAAGTGACATTAAATAAATCAAATAAAATATAGATACAGTTGTTAGACATATAAATGATTTGAACTTATCTAAAATAGTGTGAGTAAAAATATCTACACGCCCTTTTAACAATTAAAAAAAACAATTATAATTAGCACTTCCTACACTATGATTTGATATAAATTACATTTCTATCGTTAATTAAAAATTTAAATTTTTCTAATGGAATAATGAAAATACCTAATGTAAGATTAGTATGTATCTAGTTGTATGTTACATATATTGCTACAAATATTTCAGCTTATTGCTATGATAAAGTCAGTTAAATGTGATAAATACGATTGCGATACATTCAATAAGATAATTAACATAAAATTTGTTAATAAAATATGAGCGTGTATATAAGGCATAGATACACAAAAAATCAATATAATCACATCAAGGCAAACATCATTGTAAGTGAGTATGAATTAAACGTATATATTGAGGAATGTGGAATACTTGTAATATACATATATATTATACATACATATAAACTTATATACGACAATCATTCTACTTTAAGAAACTTAGGTATAAAAAGAAGTGTAAATTGACTTGGAACAAACAGTAACAATAATTATAATGCACAAGAGAAAAAGCTTAAACCTGAATAAAAATCACTAACCTTGTAGAGTAATTAGCGTGATCAAATTAGAACATAGCACTACACTCTCACAATTTAAATCTTATTTAAAATATAAAATATATTAAATATAAAGTTACATCGCCTAAATCAAGAGTAAACCAGCCTACTTTTTGTCTTAATATAAAACTAGATATTTCAAAACATCGGTTCTAGCCTTCTGCATCAATTTTCACTCCATGTTAACGTTGTAGTTCCAAATATTTATATTTATTTTGCAGTGAAAAAATTAATATCACTTTTATAAGCGATATCGTATTACGTTATCTGTGAATATCAATCATAATTTTCCAATCCTATTATTGCATTCATGAAACTATAAATAGTGCAGTAGTTGTCTTCAAGTACATAAGAATGGTTATGCCCATATTTTTAATAAACGGAAACGTATTCATTTTATCAGGCACTGTACTATATCAGAATTATCAAATGTTTCAATATTATATATATATATCACAGATACATTGCTTTTGGACTAGCAATAGGACTAAAATACAATAACAAGCTACATTTGTTTCAAACGTTTGAAGAACTGTGTTTATAAAGCTGGAAATATTTGAGCAGTGTCTACTTATGGCATCATTATTTGTACTAATTTTTAACTAAAGTATTAGTACAAAGCTACTGAGGAATTCTATCCCGTAAATAGGATAAAATTACGTCTGTTCCTTGATCTAAGATGGCGTATCTCGGTTGACGAAATCTGTTACCTTTCAATTCCAAATGCCTATAAAAAAGGATATAAAAAATACGTCACGTATTCTAATTATGATTACTTATACACTAACCTTAATTGTTTCATGTTGCCTAACTCAGGTGGGACAAAATATATACTATTGTTGCTTAGGTCCAATGTTGCAAGACGTTTGAGATTTTGTAAACCGTTCACATCAATTTCAGAAATTTGATTATCAGATGCCAATAATATTTCTAAATGAACAAGTTCAAAAATGCTAGATGGTAAGCGAGAAAACCTGTAATAAAAATATTACCGAAATCTAAAAGCAATCATCACTACTAGAGAAGACGCATTCGTTTATTTTTTTAATGGCAGAATGCCTCAATAATCATAAAAAATGGATTGATTATAATTTATATTGATACAAATATCATAAAAACATTAGAATAAGAAAAATTCTTTCCAATGATGCGATAGTTCACGATCACATTATTCGCACAGTGTTTAATAGAATATGTTCAAACGGCATATACATAAATTGTTCGACATCATTAATCAATACATTTAGTCCGATATCTGATGGCTATAGCTTTAGAGTTGGCTTGCCTTAGAGTTTTCAAAAGAGATTCTTCTTAAAAATATAGATTACAAATGTACCGAAAGCGTTTTGAGTCTGAAATTCAGAGTAGGTAACTAAAAAGTTATTCACTATCTACTTTTGGGGTTTTATCATAATTTTCATAAATTCGTCATATTTATGTTTTTTGATGTGCAGAATTAGAAAATAATAGCTGGTTCTCCCCATCCTCCAATATTTTTTATAGTTCTACTGCGGTTGTTTTCATTTAACATAAAGAAATTATGTATTTTTTTAAATTGACATATAGGAACTTCAAATATTCATATATCGCGCCATCTTATAATAAATAGATAAATTAATGACATTTCCTGACTACGACATGTATTAAAAACAGGGTACTGTAAACCTTGTTCTCCTGTTCAGTTTACTACAAATATGAAGACAATTTATATTTTCAACATAGTTGGGGTTACAAACAATTCTCATAAACATATTGTTCGTTAATTGGAATTTAATAATATGACTTTACCAAAAGCGTATTTATCGAGAAGAATAAGTTTTTCTGCATGCCATCGGTTACACAGTTTAAAGTTGTCACCAGAAGAAAACGTGAAAATTTATGGAAAGTGTAATAACTTACATGGACATGGGCATAATTATATAGTTGAAGTAACTTTATTCGGACCAGTAGATCCAATAACCGGAATGGTAGAAAATCTGTCAATTTTAAAACAGTATATGGAGCAAGCAATAATGCATGAAATGGACCACAAAAATCTAGATAAAGACGTACATTTTTTTCATGAACGTCCAAGTACAACAGAAAATGTTGCATTATATATATGGACCAAAGTAAGAGGTATGATGGCACGACCCGAATTATTACATGAGGTAAAAATTCACGAAACAGAGAACAATACCGTTATATATCGTGGAGAATAAGGTGATGTATAATATAATCTGTGCCTTAGTTTTAATTCTTTACATGCTTAAAGTGTATATATGTAGAAGTCAGTTTTGCTTTACAGCTGGCTTTAAGCATACATCAGAATATGGGACCAATAACAGCACTATATATACAGAACATTCTCTTATATGTCTATTATCAATACTATACCTATGTGTATATTTTATAAGAGTAACATAAATATACATACATATAACCATAGTACAATATAGTTATCATTCCTTATTTGGATGTTTGATTAGGAAAATTTCGTAGTTCTTTATTTCTTAGAACAGTTAACTACTTCGTTAAATAATATATGTAACCTGTCAGTGTATATATTAAATGAGAATTTATAAAAATTGTTGCATGTCTACATTGCTTGATATAATTCTGTGCTTATCTGATTACATCATATTTCATGCATGCTCTAAGGACCTAGTAACTAATCATGTTGTATAGAAGACATATATAAACAATCCATTTTTTATATATACATAAATGAAAGTAAATTAATGTGGAAGTTAATAGTTCAGACAAATTGCTCCTAAATACACTGTGAACTATATATTATATAATTAGATTTATATACCTACATTGTATTTCTCTAATAAAAAATTCAATTAGAAAAGAAATATGTGACAATTTTATTAATAATAAAGAAAAAATCCTACCTGTTATTTGAAATTACTATTTCACGAAGTAAACTCAATGAACCAAGAGTATCTGGTAAATTATCCAAAGCATTTTTTCCAAGGTCAAGATACTGCAATTTCTTAAAATTGCATATATTGCCTGGCAATGTTTTGATTTGGTTCATGGAAATATTTAATTCCATTATATTATCTTTCAATTTTTGTAATCTACAACAAATTATAATTAATTCAGGCTGACAAGCCATAATTTGATACTACAAACCCTTCTGGTACAAACGCTAATTTGTTCTTACACAAATCTACAACAACGACTTCTGCTGCCACAGCATCATCAAAAACAGTGTCTGGTATGCTAGTATTAGTAAGATCCTTCATTGCTAAATTAAGTGATCTAGAATTTTTCATAGTATATCTGAAATATATAATAATTAAATATTTAAAGTCGCTACATTTAAAATAAATATTTACTTATTGGGAAATAAGTTCACTTCAGCCGTGAATGATTTTGTTGCTATTGTTGTTAAAGCTAATTCCTCTTCGTTTAACTTGTCTCGTAAATATTTTAGGATTCTGCTTGTTCCGCCTTTTATTATATCTTGTCTTATGTGTTTTATTATATTGCCTTCTATTTGTAAATTTTGAAGATGTGGTAATAATCCTAATGTATTTGGCAAGCTATTTAAAAAGTTTAAGAATAAGAATTAAAATAGTTCCTTATTTTATAATACATATTGGTTAGTAATATGTTACGTCTTAACATTAAAGTCAGACTAAATGAAGGTAAATTGCTAATATCCGTCTTTAGTAGTGTTCAGAAGAACGCGTTCATTCAGTTAGGCCAACGGCTGTACGTTTTCATAATATAAACAAGCTAAAAATACAACCTATGCAGGTTTTGTTTCATTGATTCTTTCGGAAAGGACAAGGAAGTTGCTATCTAACAAACAAAATATACTCTTTGTATTAGAAAACTGAAGCAAAGGACAAAGAAGTGTTATAGAAATCAATTTTTTTTTAATCATGTGAATAGACGGGCTCAAGATCTACACGGATTTCTTAAACGTAATGCACTACATCCATACCCTGGCCGAATAGTACGAAAATTATTACCCAAACATAAGGCTTAATGAGTGACGAGATATTTCCAACGCGGTTTCAAAATCATTATTTAGATCGAAATAATTAACCATTATTTGCTTGAACCTTCTGTTCTACTAAAAGGCCTACTGGTCAGAATTTCGCATTTCTTGAAAACAATCTCGCAACTTTAATGGTTTGCGTTTGCAACTGAAACTATCAATACATTATTATTAATCATTTTAATGTATAGTTAGACTCCTTTAAAAGGAAATCACGCTATTTATGAACCGCGTTAATAGAAATAATTTTCTTGTTTTCTAGAACTGCACGCTGATAAGCACTGTGGAACAATAGTGATAAATGGAGTTTTATAAAAAATGATCAATGGATAAAATGAACTTTTAATTTCGACTAAAAGATAAATTTACGTATTTCTAAAGAATAATTAAAACGAAATTCAGACTGGCAAACTGTAACGTCATTATGCAATTTGGGTTTTTGAAGTAAGAAGGAGAGAATTGTTTTAAATGAAATTTATTATACTAATCGCATTTATTTACTTTGTTTTTTGTTGCTGACGCTAAAATGTTCCGATTTCAAGAGAATTTCATTTATATGATTGACATAAACCTTGAAACTGTAACTCCTAAATGAACCAAATGCAAGCCAAGTGCTCATTTTTACATATTAAACCGGCTTTCGCTTATTAGTAAAATATTCCTGACAAATATTAGGTGCTTTAGCTAATCCAAAAACGAGATTGCAAAACTTAATTAATTAAAAACTTGCTTGTTTGTTTTCAAGATAAATTAATAGATATATATTATTAAGAAATATTCGAAATAATAAATGTACTAATCGGCAATTTATGGATTAGAAAAAGTGAAAAAATTGTTACCAGGATGTGTAGCTACTAAATTCTCATATCTTCCTTATTTCAGAACGCTAAAGCAATCTGAAGTAAGTACATATATTATATACATCTCGTATAAGTTGCAATCATATTAAAAAAAATTGGAACTGTTCTCACGCATTCTAACAATATGCTTAAACGATACAACGTACGTATATCTTTTATCAGTCTTATTTCAGTAATATCCAATTTTTTTTATTCTACTCAAATCAGTACCTACAGCGTCTAGAATATCGTTAAATTGCGAGAGAGGGCTAGTATCATTTTCATCATTAAAAATAATGTTTCAAAGAAATGAATTCAGAATTTTTTATTTATATATACTTCCGCATTTCTTAAAATCACTGCAACTAAACTGATATATGAGCATACAATCCATAGGATATACTTTAAGTAAAAAAATTAACCTCGTCAATTCATTATTCCCTAGATCAAGTCTAATGACATGTTGCAACATAGCTATTTCTTTTGGAAGTTCTGTAATTTTATTATCCCTCAAATCTAAAATTTTTAAATTTACGACATCTTCACAAAATTCCGGTGGTATTACCTACAAATTACGTTGTTTTATGCATTTAGATATACACTCTCCACTTGATGTAGTAGACTAAATATTACCTTGATATAATTATTTCCAAAATGAAGTTCTTGTATATATTCACAACCTTCAAAAGTTGGCAAGTTTTCAATGTCATTATGCTGTGCATGTAAAGTTTGTAATTTTCTCATCTCACCCATTCGCGATGGTAAATTCTTCAAGTTGTTGTGGGTTATATCCAATTTAGTAACTACTAAAATATAACGCTCTGTTAATAAAAGTTGTTTCTTTAAATTTATTATACATTACCCCTTAAATTAACAATATCAGGTGGTAGTTCTGTTAATTGGTTATGAGACAGATTAACATCAGTTAAACGTACTAAGTAACCTAACCCAGGAGGTAAATTTGTTAGGTTGTTATTAGATAAGTCCTGTAATTTCATGCTAATTTTAATTGTTTATTACCCAAGTGTAAATTATTCCTAAATTTGTACTAAATTTATTTACAAGTAAAACATAAGCAAAAACTCCTACAGCTAAATGTTGCTAATAGAAATTAAAGTGTATTTGAATATGATATCTAACATGAATGATATATTTAATTTGTTCAATATAATTTTCTACTGTATAGTTGTAGTAGTTTTTACCATGACAAAATTTCGTAGAACTTCGCAAATTCGTAGAAAGGTGAGCGGTCTACTTCAACTTCTGCATATCTTTCAGAAAATTTATTTTTTAATTTGCGATACTAACAAAATTTCATTGTTTAGTACTATAAATAATATTTATTTGTATGCGCATATATTATTTTATTATGTTAATTATTTGTGCGAAGTACTGTCGTAAATTGGTTCGATGTTCCTCTTCTCAAAATAAACAAAAAAAAAAGATCACATACATTTAGTAGATTCATTTTGAAGAAACCTATGATGCCGCCACTAAGTTTAGATTAGATCAAAAGAATAAATTAATTTATTAAAAGTGTTTTAAGTTAGACTTTGATACAAGAGTCAGATTGACTTGTATTGTAAGCAAATCACATACATTAATATATAGTATAAAAAACTATAATTACTGTATCATCTAGTATTAAATATAGTAAAATATGCAACTTCACAACGTAAATCTATTCCAGAGGTTTAGGCTTCTACTGTACTGAGGTGTACAGCTAACCGTTGGAGTATAGTATTTATACATAATAGGCACTTTGGCGCTCTGTTAAACTAGCAAGCTAATTCGCTCATTGCGTTATCAATTTAGGAAAATATCAGAAATGCAAATATCACATCTATTTACGTTAAAAAATATCTCTCAGTCCATATTGATAATATGCTAACCTCAGGGATAAAACTTATGTACAATATCTAAGAATTAACTAGAGAGAACGTAACTAGAGAGACCATATCGAACTAATCTGTAAACAATATAGCCTACTAATTAAGAATTTAACTGTCAAAGCCTTAAATAATATTATACATCGGCATGGCCAGAAAATATACATCTTCGTGATTATCATTTCACTCTCATTCTACGGAATGGAACTCTAACGATGTTCCAAGTAAATTCAATCTGGCCTTTTCTACAATCTATGCCATCTTCTGCAAGCAATTGTCACGGCTTTGCGGTATACCTCAATCCATTATCCGTCAAGATCTTTGCATAATTGAGTTGTAAGATACAATATATCTGACAAAACTAAGGGCATCACAAAAAAACATTTTGACTCACAAAAATAAACAGCAAGTGCTGCACTGGCAGTCTGATAAGCAGTAGAGCTTGTAAGCCAGTGTGGCTGCATCCACCAGAAATGAATATACATACATATTCAAGTAATACCACCATTCACTCAAACTTCTACTGACAGAAGAAAAAGATCAAAAGAGAACTGGCTAGTAGAACTCAATTAAGTTCTGGACAGACAACTCCTAGATAGCAAAAGAGCCTACAGACATTCTAATTGTTATTTAATAAACAATGATTTATGATTCTGACAAATATCCAATTAATTTCATGTTACTTTAAAATGTTTTTGCATATACTTATGATTCCTTAGCTAAGTACTTCATGAAAATGTTTAGTGACTGTTCACTTACTTTAATGAGAGGAACATGAGAATGTATACCTGGACACAACTTTTAAAGACATTTTCTGATTATTGGATGTTATTAATTAATTCAAATAGTTGGAATAATTTTAGTGTTTAGTTTTAACTATGATCACACGCAACACCTTTTTGCAAACGATATTGTATCACATTTTGAAATAGTTTAGATATGTAGAAAGATATTTAAGTTATTAGATTATAATCAGTGTTTCCAAAATGGTGACATAAGCACATGTACATATGTATAAAACAATAAAAATTATTATTACAATACATTGATCAATATAATTTTAATGTTAGAAGGAACAATTACCAGTTGTTGCAGCATAACTAAGTCACCAATTTTTTCAGATACATCTAGCAACTCATTATGCGATAAATTTAAAATTTGCAGTTCTACAAGTGCATAAAATTCATCTGGCAACTTGCTAATTTTGTTCCGGCTTAAATTTAATTTGCTTAATTTTCTTAAATTACCAATTCCTACAGGTAAATCTGATAAATTATTGTCCTGTAACTAAAATTGAAACTTATTTAATTGAATTATAAATATATACATATATGGATAAGCAACTTACGTTTAAAACTGTCAAATCTTCAAATATTTTTATGTTTTCAGGTAATTTGTCCAGAACATTTGAACTTAAATCTAAATAATTGAGAGGTTTATAACTCCACCAAGCATCATCTGGTGATTTGCTTAAATCATATTCCATGAAACCATTTTTGTCATCCGATTCATACATTGTGAAAATAGACATTGGCACTGGTATAAGCATATTAATATTATAAGTTAATATGGTAGCTATTCAATTTTTAAAAAATAAATACCTGTGCCTAAACCACGGCCAGATAAATTTAATTGTCCAGTTCTGCGTACAACTTTTATCATACCTTTCGTCAGTTGATTATCATCCTCTTGTTTTGTTTGTAAGTGAAACACAGGATTTAATAATTTTCGGCGAGATTTAACTTGAGATTGTTTTGCCATTTTCTTTTAAAGCAGAAATTTACTCCAGGAACTATAATAAAAAGTATATGTCAATTAATTACATATTCTAAATATATAACCTTGAAACCTTGAATCTGTCATCCAGCAAATTAAAATACACAAACAAACAAACCCTCCTACAATTGGCGTTCACTGCAGTGTTGTGTTGTTCCGGTTGCCCGTATTTCAGGCGGTTAGAGAAATACAAATCCACAAATGGAAAATGAAGAAGATGAAATCAAGGAATGTAAAAAGATTATAGATTCGAATTTTGATGTAATAGATGACAAAACTTCAGTTGTGTCAATTGTGTGTCGTATATGTTTTGACGATTCAAAAGACGAGAATATAATAACACCATGTCATTGTAAGGTAAATAGTATTGATTTTTATTATTCCTTATAATTAACAATCTTTTTTTGGACAGGGCACTGTTGCATTTGTTCATAGAAGTTGTTTAGAAAAATGGTTAGCAGAATCTAATACTACATCTTGCGAGTTATGTCATCATGTGTATGAAACAGAAAGAGTGCCAAAATATACAGCGAAAGAATCGATATGGCAATGGATTCGTCATCAACCACAAAATCTTGGTTTCAGAGTTAGAAGAATTAGATGTGACTTAATAGCATGTGCCATCTTAACACCCTTAGCTGTAGTTATTACTTACATTTGTTTATTCTCTGCTGACTACTACAATCAACAAAAATATTCTAATATACCCACAGCACGATGGACATCCATATCTTTGCTTATTATGATAGCCATAATGCTATTTGGATATTACATATGGGTATATGTAGTTGTGGGATACCATGGTAGAATGTGGTATTACTGGTGGCAAAGGGAATGTATCGTAAGATATATACCTCCAACTAGAAGAAGTATACATGTAGAAACAAATACAAATGAAGCTGTACTTGAAACTGCAATTGATATAGATATAAATGAAAGTAACTTAACAGTAACAGAAGAAGCATTACCTGAAAAACATGGACACAGCAGTAGTGGTGATGAAAACCGTTCTAGTCATGATAGTATTACCAGTGGGGCAGTGGAAAGTCCCGATGCTACTTTAGTTTAAATTATTGTTATGCCAAATTTTTGAGTACCTATATTCAAACACATTGCAAAAAATGTGATAATTATATATGTGAAATGAAATCATAATAAATTTGAGGTGATTTAAACATTTGAATACATATATCAAATTTTTAAAATAGCATGTTAGGAATTGTACAATTTTTTATAAGTTATTTTCACTTGTAAATTCAAGCACATGCGTATACACAAATTTTAAAAGGCTAGCACAATCAAGGTGAACCTTTGTGTCTATGAGCATACTTTTAACGATAACATATTTAGGGTAAATGTTTGTCACCATTCTTTTAGCGGGACTTTTTTTGACGTTTGTTTGGTTAACTGCCGTGTGCATTGTTTTATTACTTATAATAGAAAAAATAGACACTTTGTTACTGTACTTAATTTGTAGCAAAATGCACCTGGTGATCTCTTGGTTCACCATTTCTCAAATACTCCTCCGGATGGGCTTGAATCTTCCCTTCATACACTATGTACTACTTTATTAGTCGTTCCTAACTAGACTTAACAACGTGAATCGTTACTTGTTAACGTTAAGCCTAGTTAAGTACTGGTAAACAGATGTACTGCTAAATTCTGCATGTGGGCACAAGGGTTGAAAGAAATGTAAATACTTGTATGTAAACTTATTTGTCTCTCTATCTGCTAGTTAATTAGTAGAACTAAATGTTCATTTCAGATGTCAATATTTGTTGAGTACGTTAACTGCATTTGCATTGTATATTAATCAAGATCATTATATAATATTTTTACATCTTTATGTAAATCCCTCGTTTTATATTAGTTCCAAATGGTTTGCAAAAAAAATGTGTCTGAAAGACAATCAGTTTCATCTGTTACCTTAATAGTTTTAACATTACTATGCAGTCAAAATCTGGTCAATATTTATGTGTAATAAAATAGTATATTCAAACTTAATCTCATTAAGACTGCTGAACTTTTACTAATTGTTTAATGTAGTACTTATACTTTCAAGTTTTATGTAGGATATATTATCAATGTCTAAACTTAATAGTAAAGACTTAGCATCTACAACTATTTCAGTTATCTAATTGTTATTGTATTACTTTGTTATAACAAATTAGACTATTTTGATTCATTACAACTAACTTTATAAGGGCAGATAATAACCATTTTACGAAAATCAATATCTGTTGTTTGAATGAACTTATAATTATGTATGTATTCAATTATATTTACATATATGCATAACTAAACGCAGGCTGTGTATCCTCTTTTCTTCAGCTTTAATGTAAAACCACTAATGACGTTATTCCATAACAGTTTTTAAATATAACATTTCTGTTAAACGGGAAACAGTGTCAAGCACTTGCAGAAATTATCTAAAATGAAATTGTTTGAGATGTGGCTTAAGATTTTGCAGCTAGTTATTCACTGTTGTAAATAAGATTTAATATGAAATCTATGTATTCTATTAATATTGACGTAACTGGATAGGATAATGTCTTGAAATATTTTCCACTAGCTTGGAGAAATCGTCAACGTACGAGTAAATCTTAAGTATTTCTTGATAAATTGTCACATTTGGCGCAATAGGTTTGTATTGGATGATATTTTACGTTCAGTGCGGTTTTAAGTAGAAATATTGCAACTTCATATGTTTGAAATCGTCGTAGCATTGATATACATATGACAGTCTCCTCATTTGTATAGGGTGTCGTATTTGCATTGCGAATTTGCTCTATTATCTCCGCGAAATAGTTTCAAACATTTGATTTTAAACGAATAATGATTATGTTGTGTGTAATTTATATTTTTTCAAATATATAATATATGTATAGATTATCTACCTGGACCTAGTTATACACATAGACGATTCATTTTCCTATTGGCAATATATTCAAATTAATGCTAATTGTACCAATTTACACGTCAATACTATGATTGCTTAATATGTTCAACGTTGTAAAGAGAAAACGCTTTGAAGTCACGAATCGGTCGCGTTCCTCCCAGTAATCATAACACGATACCACCCTAGACGAATCATTTCTTTTTCTTCTTACTAGATTCAAAAATTGCCAATAGGAAATAGCTTCTCTCCGTCCTGTATAATTGACACCTACATAATTGAGGCTTAGAATTGAAGGTACTTGTTTAACAATGGCAAATAACTGTAATACGACAACCTGTACAGATTATACGTACTTTTCTTTTATTTCTTATAGTGTTTTATTAAAAATTTAAACATTTATTTTTTTAATTAACTGAAAGAAAACAAGATCTGTGATTATATATTTGAAAAGTGTCCAAATGAACGTAATAGTGCCTGCTAAATATATTTACAAATTATATTGATGTAATGAACCGGAAAGTAATACTGTACATATTGTATTAAATTAATACTTGTATGTTGTAAAAATTTCGCAGCGCAGTACTAACTTAAACAATGAAACAAGTTGTTAAAATATAGTGTAGATTAGTATAGGAAGTCATATTTATATGTTCTGAATAATACGTTTTCTTATAATACATACATTGCATAAATTTCCAACTAGAAGAAGTACTTAAAATAGTGGTTGTTATAATAAATTGTATTCTTACTCACTGTGAGGTAATACAATTATTGTTGAATCATAGTTGACCAGATGTGAGTAGTTGAGTTAATGATAAAATGAGAAAACAAAGTTCGTCTCACATATACATATATTTTTATTAATATCTCTACATGTTTCGGCTCTAGGCTATCTTCAGGAGATTCTGCAAAATACCTTAATGCTAGTACACGACATCTTATGAAAAAGTTAATTTTAATTTTCTAAAGGTGGAATGTGGATAAATAAGAACGCAACGGTTTTTTTCATAACTTTTATTTTGTACTAGCGCATTTTAACAATAAGTTTAATACATTCTTCATCTGTTGTGATACACATGAATATTTTATATTAGAGTGACTTGTTTACGACAGAATAATTTATATTTTTTATACACCTCCTGACAAATTTTCCATTCCATTTTGACTTCTAAGTACTATTTTAACTTAATTTATCCACATTCATTATTTAAATGTACCTCTAGAAAATTAAATTTAACTTTTTCATAAGATGTCGTGTACTGGCATTAAGGTATTTTGCAGAATCTCCTGAAGATGACCCAGAGCCGAAACATGTAGAGATATTAATAAAAATATATATGTGAGAAGAACTTTGTTTTCTCATTTTATCATTAACAATTATTGTTTATTTAAAAACAAATATTTGCTAAACCAATAGAACTAATTCGTTATATTAACTGAATTACTAAAATAATTAAAATAAATGTACATGTGCGGTTATTCTTTGCTTTACTTTTTGTTTTGCAGTATGATATATTTTGGAATGTTTTATAAGTACAGGTCGAGCATACACTATGTGCATGTACTGGGCATTTTTCTAATTAAACACGTACAGTGGAATAATGACAATAGTAAGACGACTGATACGTCGTTACTTATAGTGAGAAATGATGTAAATAACATAAAATTATGTAAAATGCAGTTCATATCTTTGGCTTACTTACAACAATTTTACTATGTGTTTTAGCATAATATTATGTTTATTTAATTCTTTAATAGTACCATCGATATTCTCCAACATGTTTAAGTTAGTATACATCCGTGCTAAACACGATTTGGATTTATTAATAAGCCAGTTTTTCTGTCATGTCTATGTATGTATTAAAATGTTGTATCTATTCGTTTAAGGCAAAGAAAAAAGCAAAGTTCATTCTTTTAAAAATACGCAGTTTAATAATATGTTTGTATTTATAATATCCATAATTTTATTTAGGTGTGTTATTCCGTGCTAAGCAAACACGTAGATATTGTAGTAGCATTGACCTCTTTTATCTACTTTTCCTATTAACTTGTTCTGTGTCTCATCACACGAAGGAGCATATTTGTTACATAGGATTATTAAAAAGAACAAACCTATCGAATTATGTAATGAAACTAACCGTAAACTCAAAATGTGACCCAGCTTAACGAAATTATTCTTTTTTTTTCATTTGCAGTATGTTTGCTTTTAATTCAATACATAGCAACTTTACATTTATTGAACACGGTAGTAAAATTTTCACGACATACTTATATGCTTTGAAAATTCATTACTCTCTATGTTGGTGAAAATGTCAGACAAATGTTCAATATTCACAAGATCCTGTTTCTTGCATAAAAGATTTTTTTGTAGTGGTTGCAGGCGCAACTGTCTAAAGCAAAGTTTCAACATGCAAAGATTATTGGCGCCAATCGACTGGCGCTAGTAAAACGGCAAATGGAACCAGAAAAGTCAACTGGCGCAAGTAATCTATGCGCCAGTAGAGTTAAAGAGAGTTGTACTTTTTAGCGCTAGTTTTCGTTTGTTTAAAGCGAAGTGTTCATGTGTTGTAGTAGTTTTGTTTTATAAAAGCGGTTAGAAATGTCTACAACATCAAAAAAGTGATCAACAGATACTACAATAAAATGTTTGGAGGCCTATGAAGAGTATCCTCGAATCTCCTGAAGCCAGAAAACGTATTGTTACCAGTAGTTTTAAACGAGCAAATATAGCGTCCCTCATGCGAGTATCTAACTCTTGTATTTATTCACAAATACGTTTTAGCAAAAAGTCAAATTGGTCGTGGGTCATTCTCAAATTATTTCAATACGCTTCCTGGTCTTCACTAGCTAATTCTTGGATTAAAGTATTAGATGCACCCAGAGTACTTCTACGTGCTATCCATTTACGGATTCACCATCTATGCCTTCTTTTTTAATATTTGCTATAGTTCTAACGATAAAATTTGCACCACAACATTAATAGCTTCTATTGTTACTGCAGCTGACGCCATCTTTAATATCGCGCCAGTTTAAATACAGATTCGATATGTGTAAACGAATCCTGGCGCCAGTAAACTAGCGCCATTTAAATTGGCGTACTCCTGGCGCCAATAATCTTTGCATGTGGAAACTTTGCTTAAAGACATATCACTTGTTAAAACTATTGTCAGAACTCCTACTGTGTACTTATGGTGTTTTCCGACAGCGGACGATATCTAAACGGAACTTAAAAACTCGTTTGGCAATATTTTGCTTACCTTCATACTTTCTTACGCTTATAGATAATGAAAAGATGAAGCATGGCACTAGTGGCCAGACCAAAGCGGAAAAAGCAAGAACATACAGTCAAAGTTTAGCGGTTACACTGGTAAAGTCGTGATATCTACATCTTGTTTAGATCACTACTTGAGTCTAGTTGTTAGTATCCCGCTTCGTCGTTTCTACAGAGAAACACCTTTCACAGGAACGGAATCTTAGTTATATACATAATATATTTTATCATTCGCCAAAGTAGTATGCGGAATTTTAAATATTTTTTAACGTTTTTAAATCTATGACTGTTTTAGAATTTAAATTCAACCGGGAGATGCAAATTAGAAAACAAAATACAAGATGTGATAATATATTTACATGAATAGAATGTATTTATTACTGTCTAAAGAGTAAAAAATAAAGTTAAAAAGTCTCTTTTGCCGTAGTTCTGAAAGAAAGTGTATTAAACTTTTTGAACAGAAAAAAGAATGTAAATTTATGCACTACCGATGACAAATTCTTTTAATTGAATCAAATTTGTATTATATATCACATACCTACATGTGCCTAAATAAGCATGGTATGGTATGCAATTCTTCATGGCGAACAACACGATCTCTGCATCGATTGTACTAACGTAGAAAGATAGTAATCAACCATTCTGTTTAGAGCAATTTTATCATTTAAATTTTATTTTTTAATAATTTTTGAATCTGCCTCCATGTATTTCGTGTGAATAAAATAATCATGATATATAAATATAGAATTTAAACCTTCTATTTTTTGTATGTTAATTGTTAATAAATGATATTTCTGTTTATGTAATTACTTCTTTATTAAAATTAATATTATATACATACTGCACTGTTAGAGATCGTATAAAAATTAGGAAGCTCTACGTTTTATGGATACTTTGCCTCTTGCTAAATGCATTACACTAATTTTTACTTTAGTGCTATCTAATTTCTTAACCCAAATTGCTTCTGGCGCTATAGAAGAAATATTTGCTGGATACTTTGGAGTATCTCGACCTTCCACATATATGGATTGGCCTCTGTGATACCATTTTCTTTCATACCACAATTTTCCATCTTCAACCCTAGTTTCAACCAATGGTACGTCGGTTACTGTAGATGTAACTTGTAAAGATTGATTTTGGATTGTATTCGAATTTACGTGGGATGGTTCACCTACCAAAGAATAGGAACAACTTTACAAATCAATATAGTTGACACGATAACTAACCTTAATCAAAAATCTATAGAAATTACAGGCAGCTTGACAAGCGTTACAAAGTAAACGATATAGCATAAAAAACTTTTACTACTTTATAAAAGTATCAAAGGTAAAATGTTATTTCTCAATTTTGAATGAATACCTTACATTTTACTTTAAATGATATTTTGTCATCGCATATGTATTTATAAAAGATTTATATATAGATTCAAATTATTTTCTTCAGATAAAGTAGCAACTATATCAATTAATGAAACAATAGGGTTTCCTATTGGTCGTATTGTGCTGAAAATATTGTAATAACTTAAATTGGATCTTCATATTCGGTAGTTATTCAAATTCAGTAATACATAGTGCAGATATAGTATACATGGAAATATAGTACTAGTAGGTGGATCATAGAGTTGGGTCAGCCACTTTCTATATTCCAAAAGGTTGAAATACAAAATATTAATTTTTAAATATCCATGATTTGTAGATATTGAATAATTTATAATCCAGAACGATTACAGTATTTGCAGGGTTTTTACTCTTCCGTTTCCATCAAGATGAAAATAAAAGTGAAGATAAGTTCTTTTTGACATAAGTAGAAGTTGTACAAATATATTTATCTAATTATATTTTAAGAATGGAAGATTTATAAACTTTTGTAGTGAATGTACATATAGAGTATTACCTGGTTTCCGAACTGGTGTTAAAATTTTGCCCCTATTAATGAGCTTCAGATCACTCTCAATTTCTTTTTCATCTAATAAAAATACTGGCTGGCAAGCTACAGGTTTTCTTCGTTTTTCTGGCACAGGTACTGGGTCATTTGGTCTTCTTCTAAGTTTTCTTGTCATTACTGGTTTCACTTCCATTGAATCACCAGTTAGCTCCATTGAAAACCGTTCAGATTCTATAGCCTTCCTTTTATCTTCAAAATCTGTTACTAGGTTCTCTTTCAAGTCTATTTTCTTTTCTTCAAATTCTTTTACTGCAGCTTTTTTCTCTAATATATAATCCCTTTCAACACATTCTATCATGTAATCTCTATAAATGACATTCAAGCGTATACGTTCTTTGTGTTGATGTTCTAATTTACGAACTCTTTTATTATATTCATGGTGTGTTCCATCATGTAACTGTTGTAACTTTTTTTTAAGACTAGCTAGTTTATCTTGATACATTTGTTCTTTAATTTCAAGTGGTTCTTCATGTCTCCCTGTATCTGTTTCACTTGCATCTTCAGTATCTGAAATTAGAATATAAACAAACAAGTAAAGTCTTTGATTAATTTTACCTTCATCACTTTCATCATGTGGATCGTCATTATCACGGTCATCTTCATCGTCGAAACGATCGTCTTCATCATCATAATCATCTTGAATATACGCATTTGAATAAGGAGAACCCAAATAGGACATTGCTAATCTAAATTATTTAAAGAAATATGAAGGCCAGTCTTGTATTAATACTGGGTAACCTTTTTATAGGAATATCAATTATACTTTCTTGCACTTCATATACCTACTACTTCGAAAATGTAAATGTACACAAAACAAGAAAACAACACATCAAGATCATAACATCATATCATAACCTCATTCGTTTAAAAATCCTAACCTTAAAATGTCTGCAACCCCAAAACTTGAAAGGTTCTATCGTTAGTATATTCCATCACATTTCTGTCAACGAAATGACTGGATATCCTCTGGAAATGACACAAAACACACCAAATACTAACCAAAATTGTAAAGTTCAGAAGATCCATAATGAAACAAAAAAATAACAGAATGTAATAAAGTCGATAATTACCACGAATATGCTAGCCGGATATTCTAGCTTTTGTAAATTGATACTGTATAAATTTATGTCATCAAAATCTAGGAATTACGTTTATGTGATGATCTGACGTGAACTAATATCACTTCTCTCATTTCTGCTTAATTTTATAAATCTATTCCACTATTCGAAGTTTAGTTATTGGATGATTGATCAGAGTGTGGAATAGTGCGTAACGGTAGACAATTCAAATTTCCCGGATTGATATTCATAGCACTATGCTCCAACGTCCTAAATATGTATTGTCCTAAAACTAAAGGAGCTTGAAATTAGTTTAGACCGTTTAGACCCATTTAGACCGATTAGTGAGCTCACAGGTGTTTGCATTTTGACAGCCGTCATCTGTCACAGTTAAATAATTTGTAGTGGTTGCTGTTATCAGCAGCACTCAGCAGTAAACTTTGCGTCAAATGTAAATCTCGGATAAATGTAGTGAGATGTAGTTCATGCTTCGAAATAAGTATAGAGTATAAGTATCAAGTATGCAATTCTTGTTTATGTTATTGTAATGCCTAACTAATAGCGATACATAAGTTCACACGCGACAAACCTTCGTATTAATAAATAAGGAGTTTTATTGTCAATTGTCATGAAAATGTGCTTAAAAATAGAATGCACATCATAATTGTTCAATAAGTGTTTTTATATGGTTTTGACCTCGTAGTAATGACGGCCCATCCAATTCTTGTTGGAAGAATATAAAAATTTGTAGAAAATGGAATCAGATGTAGCAGAGAGTGATTTAGACCCTCGAATACAAGTTGAACTGGAAAATCTAAATAAAGCAACTGATGAAATAAACAAATTAGAGATAGAATTAGATGTAAGTAAACAAGCTTTTGCTTCTTCTTCTAACAGTAATATTTCAGGAAGCAAACACTGCTTTTCGGATGTTATTAAACGAGTCAACACGACGACTAAAAGTGCTTTCAAAAAAATTAGGCAGTTGTATAGAAAAGGCGCGTCCATATTATGATGCTTTGGAAGTTGCTAAAAGTGCGCAACTGGAATGTCAGAAGGCAGCAGTATTATTCAGGAAAGCAAATGGTCAGTTTACAGTTATAACGTAAATAATGTTTCATAGAAATATTTCAGAAATACATGCAGCTGCAAAGGAGACTGTAGCATTAGCTGAACAGAGATTTTTAAGTAATGAAGATAATTTAGAATTTGATAATGCATGGCAAGAGATGCTCAATCACGCTACTATGAAGGTACGATATTGAATCTTATACACTGCAACTGACAATAATTGATATGTCTCAATGCTTTTCAATGTGATAGTATATGTGATATATGTCAGTTATCGATAAAAGATGTGTCAATCATTGTTGCTTATAGAGTATAAGTGTAGCCCATGAAATATTCCATAAATATTTGCATCCATGATTTTTTGAAATGAAGACAAGCAAAACGATAAAATATGTATGTGAATACAGTTTGACAAATTTTAAATAATACAAAACATGATAATAGATCCCACTATGGTGCCACTGTGGTATATCACCAACAATTAGCCTCCTTATTGGAAACTAATCAGTGGCACTCCGATATGACTGGAAGAAATAAGTTGCTATTGTTGGATTCTGTTGTACTAGGGAAGCTATCTTTTTAAGTCTATTTCAAGAGAGTTCATAAATTAGCCTACTAATACAACCGAGGTTGATAAACAATTTCACGTTACAATATTGAAGTGGCATAATTTGTTGTATAGAAAATCTATTTAGGAATATTGATAATCGTGATCAAGTATATTAAAACTAAGTCTCAATTTCGCAAAACTTGGTTTGTATGGATGTGTTGAAAAAACTGACATTGTTGATACATAAACAGTTCTATTTTCAATCTATATTTTCATGTGAGTAAAGAGTTGTTGATTGTCAAATTACATTTGCAAATTCTATAATTATTCCTCGAATAAGTAACGTGCAGATGACTAAAGAGAATACGATATCCATCACGATATTCCACGTCGAATGAATCCCCATTTGGAACCAATATATGTAGAATGTATAGTTCGCGCTGTCTTGTACATAGGATTTGCACTGCCGAGCAGGACATAGGGGAATACATACAATCGGTTTTCGGTGAATATTATCTCCCTAATTCTACTTCACTCAAATTTAAATGCCACATATTATAACTGGGCTCACGATGCACATTTCCACAACCATAATTATTATTTTTAAATCTATTGCACGTGAATTTCTAATAAGGCTGTTAACATATGACAGAACTGCAAGCGGCCGTGGCGCAAGTGTTTACACAACGGCTTAATAACGCAATGCACGGATTGTTTAGGGTTCGAATCCCTACAGATCAATTTTGTTTTTTTATTTTTTTATCTTCAACAACAATGATTCTTACAATAACAAAAATGAGACTGCTATTATGTGTTTCACTTTTTCAATTTAAAATTAAAAGAAAAACAAAATTCATCTGTCGGGATTCGAACCCTAAATAATTCGTGCATTGCGTTATTAAGCCGTTGTGTGAACTTATACGCCATGGCCGCTTGCAGTCCTGTCACATGTTAATAGCCTTATTAGGAATTCACGTGCAATAGATTTAAAAATAATAATTTTCTGGCTAAAATGACTATCTTTGTACTATGGTTGAGGAAATGTTCATCGTTAGCTCAGTTATAATATGTGGTATTTAAATTTGGCTGAAGTAGTATTAGGGAGATAATATTCACCGAAAACCGATTGTAATATGTATTTTCCCTATGTCCTACTTGGCCGTGGAAACCCTGTGTAATCTGTGTAATTTGACGTATTTACACAGGTTTGGTTGCCTGTAGTATAACCATTTGCAATCATACTCTAACTTAAAAAAAGAATGATTTACATAAATCGAATAATTAATTTACTTAATTTTTTCAAATGGCGCCCCCCGTATTACTTAGTCTTGTGCGGCGTCCAGTTTTACATCTTTTACACCCCACATGTTCTATATCTGAAATTGATAGTTTAGGAGATAATTAGGCCTTTTTGAAAAATGCACACAACTGACATACCGAAAGCATAAAAGGTATAAAATTGGACGCCGGAGACAACTAAGTAATAAAAAAGGGAGGTGCCGTTTGAAAAATAAGTTATGGTAAAGTAACCGCACATTGTAGACAGCAGTTCTCGTTGTCAAAACCTACTCCAGCATGTTGTTTAAGAATATTATGAATCCTAAATTGATATTCGAAAAATCGTGTGTTCTTTGATTTTTTGAATAAATGTCTGCTATAGCATTTTTTTAGAAAAAATCGATTAACTACAAAACGCCCAAATCAAATTGTAAAAAGTGAAGTTATTAATGGAGCTTAACAATTGGTAAATACAAATATGTAAAAATATACAGGGTGTTCAATTAAAAATAACAAAGTTGATGTCGATTTCCGGTACAACCGGAAGCGTTACAAATCTAAAAATATTTTAATTGAAGAGAACACAATCGATTATATATGATTTTGAATTTTCAAATTTATATTGGCTAGAGCCCCATAAACTTCTAATGAACGGTCGCGCTGCGACAACCTGTACATATACATATACAGGTTGACCAGGTCCACTTCTAGGCATAGGAAAATATCATTGTATGCAATGGTGTAATATATGTCTAGATTAGAATGACGGAGATAGTGATACTGGGATACTAGCTCGACGTTGCCGAATTGCCGTACGACTGATTATATTGACGTAACGCAATGGTCGCTGGTTGGAGTTAATAATTTAGTTGTCAACTTGACCCTTAAGTAATACACATTGGATTTTTTTTTGTATATTTATTTTAGATGTTCGTTTATAAATGGTATTATTCACGTATTATCCGTCCAAAACAGGAAATCTTTCTCATATTAACTGCCATAAAAGGAAACGAATTGCAAGAAACTAAATGCAAGTTTAATTCTAAAAATTAAGAATAAATGGATTTTAAACAAATTATTTATGTGATCTGTGTTAATATTTAGTACAATGAAAGCCAAGAGGAGACCGTTTTGTAATCAAATATAATAACAAAAATATATTAACTAAATATAACATTTCATGATTAACATAACGACTCATAATAATTTTAATTACTTAACGAAGGGCTCAAAAATATCTCCACCTTTCTCTTCAAAACGATGAATAATATTGAAAATTGTTTGATGGGTTGGAACCGGTCGGTCATTATAACAAAAAGCAAAACGTCCAACAACTGCTTCTGCACTTGAAGATGAATAATATCATTTAATGCTATTTATTCGCTCCTCTTTTGTATAAACAGACATTTTAAATAAATATGCAATATAAATTTTAATTTTTATTACTTAATATCAAAGTGACAACTGTATTACAATTATGCGTTCCAAACAATCCCGTCCCCATGGATACGGCCGGCCGTATATTAGCTTCGGCAACAACCTGGACATATCTACTATCACCATCTCCGTTACTCTAATGCAGATACATATTGCACCATTCATAAAATGATATTTTCCTATGCCTAGAAGTGGACCTGGTCAACCTGTATATGCATGTATTCATATTTAGTTACAAGTAATATTTTTATTTAGGTAATGGATGCTGAAAACCAAAAGGCAGAAAGTGGACGTGAACATCAACGACGTGCAGCTCTCTTTAATGCAGCTGAGCAAAAAGTAACATTACTCCATAATTTTTATAGTCGACTACATTTATCTTACTTATTTGTAGGTGCAACAACTCGAAGATCGTTTACGGCGTCATGTTATTAAATCGCGTCCATATTTTGAAGAGAAAGCTCTCTGTCAAGACCAACTTAATACTCAGAAAGACAGAATAGAAACTTTAAAACAAGATATATGTAAAGTAAAATGCTTTTATTCGCAAAGTCTTAAGAATTTGGAATATATATCTAATGAAATACATATGAAGCGCAATACTTCGAATTTAAATTGTTTAGATAGAGATATGTTAAACAGCCCAAGGCAACCTGGTGTTGGAGCTGAACTGTCCAGTGATCTTCCAAAATCCTACAAAAATTGCTCATTGCCAGATTATAAAACAGAATTAGATAAATGTGAAATTCGTAGTGTAGATTCATGTAGCGGTACAACAAGTTCAGCAGTAAGTGAAAAAGACATAACTGAAACTGTTGATGAAGAATATTTAGACGAATTAAAATTGAAAATTAAAGAATTAGCAGTACGCCCCATAGAAGGTGGGGAAGGTCAGAGTACAGATTGTGTCTGGGAAAATGAATTAAAAAGCACAGTAGACAAATTAGATCATATAATGTTAATGAAAGAATGTGCACAGAATTTAATAGAGTACAAGACAGAATTGCATAATAGCAGTCCGAAAAAAATTGAAAATATGGATTCTGTCCGATAAAATTTTATATTATATGTACATAAGTAACATACCTACTTGCCGATTTTAATGTCTTTCAGTATCTTTTGTTGTAATTGTATATACACGTCATATTTGGAGAATATTTTAGTGTGGTAGTAGATTAGATAAGCATATATGTTGTAGTTAAAGCAGTCTGAATTCCGAAACAAAGTCTGAATTATTATTATTTAAACATTTTTGAGGTGCCAACGAAATTATTTAAGGTAATTGATTGTTATTTGTTTGGTATACGAACGACAACCAAGCACATATTAATTATTAATATGGTCCAGCTAAATTTATTAATGTATTACACTTCATATAGAATAGGTTTTGTTTGTTATAAAGAAGACTATTATCGTGAAGGATTTGAGGTTTCATTCGGTTGGAAAACGGTTAGTTTCTATTAGCGTCTGTGATAACTAAGGCTTCTAAATTTTTATTTGAAACTAATTAAAACTTACATGCTTATAACTTCTTTAGAAAGTCGTTTAATATATGGTTCAAGTCATATATTTTATCAATTTATTTGTAAGTTGTATGTATTACAGAAAATTAATATTTTTCCAAAAATCATTTGTTTTGCTGGTTAGTTCGGATTCATGTTTTCCCTGATAAAGTAAAATTCTTAATGTAGTAATTATTATTATCACTCAAAATATATAAATATGGCAATTAATTTTTAATATGTGTAGTATTATTTCTGGATCCTAGAGCATTTTGTTTGTTTGAATGTTGTTGACAGATAAACCTATCTATAATTCTCGACACGATTCGTGAAAAAAAATGCGATACTCGATGGTAGTGAATTTTTCAATCAATTTCTAATACATACCCCGCGTTTGAATACTAATCCAGACAATAAATCCTAAAGTATGTAGTTTGACTGTACTATTTAAAAAGATAATCCAAACGGTGCATATGATATAGTTTATCCATTATGCTGTGTCGGTAGTACATGATGTTTCGAAATTTCATCTAAAATACATTGTTTGGTGTATTTTGCGACTGTCAAATAATATCTATATCTACATTAAAAACAATTGTTGCTTTACAATAAACATGATGTTATTATTATACTACTATTAAAACAACAAGAAATACGAATATCGTTAACTCATATCTTTTGCTAAATATGTTCAATTTGTCCAAATTAAAGCTATAGAAGGCGATGTAGACATTCAAAGTCTGAGAGATAAGACTTATCTAAATATGACTAAATTATTTCGACTGAAATGGCTAATAGTACTGACTTCACCCTCAATTGTAAATTAGTTTACAGCTCGCTTTAGATGTGTGCGATGTTTCCTAATCTTATATCCCTCTGCATCAGTCTTGTGAAATACCACGCTTAATAACATGACTGTTATAATGATATCAATTTTAAAACGTATGCTTATTCCACATCATCGCATATTGGGATCATTAGGAGATATGTTTGTGATCTCTTGTTATGCATTATATGGCGAAATATTTAACTTGCTGGCAGGGAAATAAGAGAACGATTCATAAAGGACGTCGATCTGAATTTAGAGTATCTGCTGCACATTTAGAGCAATGCTGTTTGATAAATGTTTGTAACAGTTTTAACAGCAGATATTTATTGCTATTGGCACTGCACGTTGTATATCTCACTGCGATCTTCGATTTCTTATAATAAACCACACATTGCTACTGATATATCATTAAGCAAAATCCATGGACATGCCTTCTATGCTTTCCTTATGACACTAATTTGTTTTAATTTTTCTACAATTTTGCTGAAAGACCCTTTTTTGGACACGCTGTATAAGCCGGCAACAGTTATATGACCTTTGGATCAGTAATACCTTGCACTGTACAGCTTTGAGCTGGTTTTGAATGCAGCCTAGCTAGTTTAGAAATTAATGTATATATGTAGTTTTGAGTTAGCTCATGAGGTCATCGATCTACTGTCGATACACACCAGTCCGGCAAGAGATATCACTCGTTCAGTGGCCGTAGAGCAATTTAACTTATTCAGCGTGTGCATGTGAACCCCCAGCTATATTGCTTAACTAGTATTTCACATTCCAAAACGCGCACATCATGAATACAATTCGTACATCGAAACAATGAACAATGCAGTGTCTTTATAATATATTT
This sequence comes from Popillia japonica, assembly GCA_004785975.1. Taxonomy (NCBI): domain Eukaryota; kingdom Metazoa; phylum Arthropoda; class Insecta; order Coleoptera; family Scarabaeidae; genus Popillia; species Popillia japonica. Next base: position 21,005 of record SMLS01071462.1, on the reverse strand, counting down.
GCAAATTAATCTGAAATAATTACTGTTTACATCGTATTACTGTTTTTCTAACAACATACTGAATAAGTATATTGTCTCCAACAGAACTCTTTAAAGTTCCAGCAAAACTCCTTAAAGTAGTAAGTCTTCTGAAAATCTTAAATTTGCACTACTGTGTGCTAAATAGATTTTATTAATAATGTTACTTTCGCTTTCAAGTAGTTTATTTTTTAATGTAAAACAACTTGTGCATTGTGTATTGGTTTTAACAATATGTAGGTAGTAGTTATTTTGTAAAGTGAAATATTACTGTCTTCAATAGCGTTATTAATTTAGTTTTGAGTTATTTTGTATAGTCACATGTATATTTTTTACTATAATTCATGTTCCATGCAGGTAGCAATATAATGTACTTATAGCAATCATCAAAAACTAGAAATTGGTATATACCACTTTTCTTGGTGGTATAATTCTTTATTTCCATATTTATATATACATACTGCAGTACTACAGCAAATTAAGTTAATAGAAGTAGACGTCACTGTATGTTTTTAATATGTCTGACACCGAGTGTCGTGTTCTTTACAATTGTCACTATTTTTTTATAAATACTTGGATAAATTTATTTAGAAATATATCAGGTATATTTGCTTAAATGCACTACATATCAGCATAACTACCTAACTAAATACCTTAAGCCACAGTCATTTTCAAATTATGGTATACAAAAGGCTTGTCATAAGACGAATAAGTTGTTTTCTTTACTCGCACAATGAATAAATTTGGTAAACAATTTTCGAAAATTCACGATGTGATTATTGTAGGCGTATAGTGAATAAATGTGTAATAAATTGTTATGTGTAAGTGTAGGAAAGTGGGTGAAGCGACAATGCGTAGACAAACACAAAGCCACATATATACATTCAACGCTGGTCCCATGAGCTTTACAAAAACAGTACTTGTATCAGTTTTATATTTTTTGTAAATTAGTGATGATTTCGTAGTATCGCTTTATTCACTTTCTTATTTTCGTATTTCGTATGTAACGATAAAGTTTGAAACTGAAATCAGTTTCAGAGACAGGTTTTTAAGAAACTCTTTAGCATGCATGAATTTAATCATTTTAATGAAAACTACTAATATATCATTGCTTTTATATAATGGTGGTTTCTAATTCTGTTACAAGTGCAAAGTGAGAATTTTCACAGTAACTGCACATCAAGTATGTAGTTCAAATAATGTAAAAATATTGAACTCTGAATTGCGTCATTACACAATATAAGTACTCCACTATAAAATAATCAATCTAAGGAATTTACACCGTATATACAATAAATTCGCTTTCAAACTTTATCGACTAACTACTTATTTTCATTGGAATTGCTTATTTAATAAAACTTAATGATTTTATTTTTTTTAACTAATGCTGGATACGTGTTTGTGTAGCTATATGTATATTTTATGATTATATTGCGTATTTGGCTATAATTTCTATTATTGTTTTATGTTATTTATTGTTTGAATTGTAACAAAAAAGTTAACTTGTGTATGCTAGAAAAGATTAAATAAATTAGTAATGATTTTTTTGCAATCCTATTTTTATTACCAAACTTCTATAAATATTTCCTACTTGTAAAATTATCATATTACACACCATGTGAACGCCTAGGAGTGATTGATGTTGATACCTAAAGTTAAAAATAAAAGGCGTATAGACTATATTCTTCTATGCCATTGTATTGGCGAAAGCATAGCTTGTTGCATCTTTATCTCGATTTTCCATCTCGTTCTTCCCACTTCAGAGATACATTAGATTTCCTATCGAGTCGACGATCGAGTGCAATAGCAACAGACTATTGTTATCGCATATCAACATGCGACAGTAAGGGCGCGGTAGGCGTATTTGCTAGATCCTCCCGCTTGTAGTCGGCCGGTTATTTATTACTGATATATCAATCGATCACTTCAAGTGCACTCTGTACACCTGCACACTGCTATATACCTGCACATGTAAGTATAGAATGGCCTTCGATAACATTATATAATTAATATAAGCCCTACATGTTAAATTTACCATATGTTTTGTATGATTTAAAACAGTACGTAGTAGAGGCGCCATGTACCCTTTTCGTAGTAGTGTGTGAGCTCTTATAGCTGTCCCATTCTTTGAAATGCACAGTTGCACAGGATTCAATATTTGTCACAAACTTCACATTGGGGTTTCAATTTTTTTACAGAAGCTACATAATTTTCCTTTACAATAAACCAGTAAAAGTATATCCGTTAAAAATTATTCAAGCATGCAAGAGCAATAACAATGTTTCAAGGAATTATCAGAGAAGTGATTAACATACATCTTTACTACGTCTGCAAAGGATTGGTTTTAAGTTTAACACGGATTTCAAATAGAAATGTTTGTTACTGGTTACAAAATTTCTGCGTTTTGCAGTTGTTGGTGGAAAAGAAAAATGAGAAAATCTGTAATGTAAATATTTGCAAAATCAGCCAGGTTTGTACTGATCGTCTGATAGGTACAGTGAGACAACTTAAGAAGAGAGCATATTTTTATTACATTAAATTTTAACAAAAATAAGAATATTAACAACATTGTATACTAATGCAAAAGTAGTCTTGGAAAATAGTCGTTCACGTACCAAAATATCTGCATGTTGTGATTTTCCTTTAATACAAAAGGTATTACAATTTGGTCTTCGATAATTCATTTCACAATCTCGGCCATTTAAAACATTACACATACAATTCACGATTTTTATTTTTCACGAGAAAAGTACACGTTAACTTTTTCTACATTTCATCCCGGAATTAAAGAAATAAAAAGGAAACTATACTAACAAGCTTGTATTTACAATTAATTATTTCGAAAAGAATTTGTACATTGCTAAGTATACATATATACTGCAGACATTAAGGATTTTTCGTTTTTATTTTTCATATATAATATATTAAGAATATAACTTAAGCGACTTTTTACATTAGTTGAACAATTTAACGATTTTCACTAAGTACATACGTACATACGCAATATTTCGAGGGAATATAAATAATTTAATAAAATACAGTAAAGGGCAGCAATGTTAAGGCACTAGATGTTATGTCGTTTGCACAATTAATGTTTTATATTTATTACAGTATTTAATTAGTAAATTTCAAAGAATTAGTCTTTGTTAAGAAATCTTTCATAGTCTTTTTCCTAACGGTCGTCTTCTGGTACAAATGCGAATATTATTTCGGAGATGGGTGAGGTACAATCAGTATAGAATGGGCATAACATATGTATATAGTTTTCGAAAATTTGAAATTTCCTAATATTTTCTCGTTCCGCGTAATTTAATTTTTTACGATATGACTTTACCAATATTACTTATGTAAAATTCTGCCCATATAATGATTTGATATGCAAATAATTCACCAGTATTTATTAAGTAGCATCACAGTGCTTCATCTCCACTGGAATAATGGCCATTTCTATTTAGAGGTTGCCGTTCTGGTACATTTGAGGGTCTATTTCGTTTGAAAAAGCCACACTGGAAATTAAAATACACATTAATTATATACTTTACGGATTTTCCAAATAAGCCATATTTCTATATTCGCGATTACTATATGAAATAAAGGTATGTTTAGGATGACTAAGGTTGGAATTTCCATTTTTACAAGTAGGTATGACATTTAGACATTATTTTCTATACGCCCAAACAGAAAATTCTTCAGTTTTATTGTACAGGTTTTAGAGCTATAAATGCGTCGTCCTATGAAAGCAAGGGATACGAAAACAATCATATGTCAGTCAGGTTCGATTTAATTTAATTTAATCCATCAATTACCAATCATAGGACATTACGTAGGTATTATGTATTTCAATAATGCACTTCGTACATTTTTAAATTTTGTTTTTTTTTTCAAAAACTACAGATAGTCATAGAAACATATTAACAAAAATTATTCATGATTAAGATCCGCATCTGGTTATGAGAAAATATACACGCTGTCCAATTTAAAAAGAATCTAAAAAAAGTTAGTCAAAGTTTCCGAAATTGGATCACGAAGTCGGAACACGCTGTATATCACTATGGATTGAAATTTTGCCTGAAGTATTTTCTGTGATAAAAAAATTCCCAATTATTTCATCGCAAACATCACATTTGTGGCAGTGTTGATTTTTTTATGTGCGCTATGTACAGGGTGTCCTTAAATATGAGAATCAGAAATTACGCGAATGCTACTAGCGCTTTAAATACTTTACTTAATGGAGTATAACTCGGAAGCTTCTTGGGGATTTTCGTCGCATTGTATAAAACATTTAAGCATATCGTATTTTTCATAGTTTTCATAAACGGCCATTGTGGATTAACAAACAAAGAGTACTACGATAAAAACACTTACGTAACAAGAGTAATTCGCAACAAGAAATCTGTCAAAGTTTGAACATTTGCTTGTTTGCTTAGTAACTCGGCAGTGGCCTACTGTTCACAAACGCACGTGTGTTGAACATTTAAAAATATCAAATTCTTAACTTGTTTGTGTAATTAAATATACACAACTATATATTTTTGACATCCCCAAATTATGCTTAAACGAAATAAGAAATAATATACAAGATGTTTCATTTAAATAATCATAAGTATGGCCCATAACTTGAAAATTATTACACTTAGAAAAAGACTAACTACGCCACTGGATTCGTCGTAAAAAACTGGATGATATTCCATTTTTACTTTTTCACTAACTTCCATCGCAACTGAGATACGAGAGATGTTTGTGAATTGAAAATTTTCAATGTCACCCTGTATACGAAAACCTAAAAGGGCTAGCAAAATTCTTTTAGCGGAATCTCTCGTTTCACAAAAAAGTAGGAAACTATCACGAAAACCGCAACTCTCTATCGTTATTAATAACTGAGATACCCTGGCAAAGTGCTCAAAATGGGACATCCTGTACATATTGATTTTTTAACAAAAATATTAATTTCCACTAAACAAGCGCATCAAATAAAAAATAAAATAAGCACGTATAATGACTTCTAAAAATGCAAAAAAAACACAATGTTCTATCTAAAAAAATATATGTGATCATGCCGATTGCTTTTCAGACACTCTGTATAATCCAACATAATTTTCAGATATGTATACTCCTTAATGTCTAGTTTTATCGTGTGTTTCAGAAAAAAGCTTCGCTTGAGTAGCAATTGAGCAATCAAAGACCGAAGTTCAGATACAGGGTGCTGTATAATTTAAATTAATTTAAGAACTGCTTTAGTTTCATTAATGATGAATGTCTCGTGTCTATTACTCGATATTAGTGTTGACTCTTGTAATCTCTCAAAGTAACAACTTTGTGTTGGCTATATTGCATTGTAACGTACTTCATAGATACCATATATATACCTTCCTTCGAAAGGAAACAAAATATTTACTAATACGGGTAAATATGCTTTGGCCAGAGTACGCTCCGGCCAACGTGTATAAGTAATAAAATAAAATCACCTTATAGAAAAGGAAAATTAATAACAAAAGTATCAGAGCTCCTGCGACTGCTGACAAAACTACCACCCAAAGAGGAACCATATCAGGCTTTGTAGGTGATTCTGGGGCAATGACTTTGGTTCCAATTTCGTACTTTACCGTTTCCTTCTCCGATGGAATGCCTATAAACGGAACGTTTGTTATCTTCCCTACCATCATTGTTGAAAACGTAATATTGTGTGCTGAAGAAATCTGAAATTAAAATAAAGCCAAATTTAAAACGACTACTATTTCTATAATTACTATATACATTTTTTAAGGTAGTCGCATTAATCCTTGTCCTGATAGCAATAGTAGCGTCCTCATCTTTACGCATTGGACCGACATAACATTTGATAAATTTACATTTTGTCGCTTTGCACGCAGCTTTCTTCTTTAAATCGTAATCGCCCTTTGTTTGTCTCTTCTTTCTATTATGGTAATTATTTTCTTGATTATGTTCCGCTTTACCATCGTACCCGTGCGAAGCCGAGTGAGACCACTTACTTTCACTATGGGACGTATGATGAGTTTTGCCGGAATTCAGATAATTTTGATTTTCGCCGGAACCGTAGTGCGCTGTAAAAGATAATAAAAGAATGCTAAACATTAACACCATTTTCTGCTTCACTTACCAGCCGTTCCTTCCGAAAATTGTCGTGAACTGTATCCAGTTTGATGGTGTGGCCTATCGTAAACAATTCTGTCTAAATCTGGATCATATCTACCATGTTGGGTATTGTGGTCGGTAAGTTGTGTGTCTCTATGTTTATTTAATAAAGACTGGTCGTTGTTACCTATCACACCTAAATCCAGGAGCTGTACTTTCCCTTCATGTCCAAAGTTTGCAGCATTTATCATTGGCTGACCAGAATTTGTATTATATGACTTATTGTAGATATAGGAGTGCGATGCATGACCCAGTTCATTTTGTTCTCCAGGTTCATGGCTAAAACCTTGATAATGGCCACTATATTGCTTATGACCAATTTGGTCGTCAAGGTCCTGTTTTCTATGTTGAGGGTTATGATATTGACTACCTTCATAATGGCCTGTCCCTTGCCCATAGCTTACGTGTTGAGCTCCCCTCGGTTGTTGTGTAGAATCACCATATCGATTTTGATGTTGGTTATGACTAGATATACTTCTATTATATCCATTAGGCTGCGCAACCTCATACTCAACCGATGAATAAGGCGGCTCGTAAACTTCGTCAGTGGTTAGCCGCACTGAACTTCTGCCAGAAGTGGGATGGTTTCTCACTTCTCTTCTCTCTTCTTGGGCATTAAGTTGACCATTACTACGTCCCAAATTTTGTTTGTTTCCGTAATACGAAGTTTCGTTACGAATCACTTCACCATGTGGACCGAAAGAAATTGTTGTGTTTTTTGTGTAAGTATAAATAGTGCCGCCAGGGCCTCTACTAGAGTTTGTAAATGATTCCGCTTTAGTCAGTTTTGATTCTTGACCAGATGTGAGCAAAGTTGAATGGGCACCTATAGTGGTCTCTGTTCCACGTCCCCTTTGTTCCTCTCGCTCTTTTAGAATTTCAGAGGCGTCTCCAGTTGCTTTCTCGAATTTATCATTGCTATCATTATTTGTTTCACTGCTTGAGGAAAAGCGAGAATCTTCCGAAGAAGCGCTGAATTTCTTTTCATTTTCTTCAATAACTACGCCACTGAAAGTATTTTATTATGCAAGTATTCGTAGTAAAATTTGATGAATGTCATCTTTTCTTACCCCTGAGTTTTGGTTACCACTGTTGTTACAGAAGTTACTTCTTTCGACACATCTATGTCAAACGTTTCCCAAATTGTCTTATTTCGCCTTTCCACCTAATGAAACTAATTATTTTAATTGCAATTTATATTTTTAGAAAGTACCTACAAAGTAGCCTTGATAATTAAAGTCAGCTCCTTCACAGCGAACGTTACCGAGTATATGTGGTGGTTCCAAAAGATACATCAGGTCGTCACCTAGTTAATAAAAGAAAACTATTTTATGTAGTTTCTGTTAGACTTAAAAAATGTGTATAATGTATATTCCTTTATTAATATTGCAAATGCTATGGAAATAGTAAGCAACGTATGTTTATCCACTGGATTATATAGTAACAAACTACTTAATCGATCCTAGAAATCCACGCAAAATTTTAAATTTCTAGTGCGAATTAAATGTTAAAAGTTAATATTTGAGCATAGTTTTTTTTATATATTGTATTATCTTCTCATATACATATCTTATCGATGTATTATTGTGCTTCTGAAAGTCTGTAGTTTTTAGATTTGTATATGCGCTTACATGTGCATAATATTTATATAAATATTATATATATTAAGCATATATTAAATATAAACAATAAATTTTGTTATGTTATTAAGAAGTAACGAAATCAATATTTATGTAATTATGTAATTTAAGGAACAGTTTCTATGCAATTGGCGCTATTACAGTTATTGGTAAAGTATGAAATTAACTTATTGTATAAATTGAAAAAGCGCATTTTACTTCCATAAAACGTACACATTCGCTACTTTTCTCTAGGACCGACGGCCACATACTCTAACAATAACACATATCACAATTTTCGACGTACCTGATGTGGTTGCATATGGCCAAAAAATTAGTACTTCTGCTTCATTAATTGCTGAAGGCCCATTGTTAGTTATAGTATATAAATGGATAACTTGTGGACCAATTTCTCTTTCGTGCTTAACCTGTTCCCTCTCCGCATAATATGACCAGTTGTAATGCAGTTCAGACGGTCTTGATGCTCTAAGTTTTAAAGTAAAATATTATAATGTTTTAACTTTATCTCATCACTGTTTACCCTTTTAATTCAAGTCGTGAATTAACCCAAATTGGTAATTCAATCTTTCTTTTGTTATTTTCCGAAGTGCGGGGATCTTCAGGATTTGCACTATCCACTTGCATATTAAATACGTAAAAACGTTTCATTCCTTCTTTGTAATGCGGTTTGAAGAACATTTTAAAACTCACCTGAAATTAAAATAAATTTGGAATGGTTTTATTGTAATTCTTTTTTTTTTGATATTATTTATATATTAAATTTGCAGCATATATTGTAAAATATATTTCGTTTAATTCCCCTTTATACCGCATGGTTTGACTGTCTAATTTGAACCAGGATGATATTTTACTTAGATTTTGTAATTATCGCAATGATATATTGCATTTATGCAGTATCTGATGTTAATTTTTTTATTGCTATTTTTTCTCTATCACTTATGTTGATACACCTTTATAGTACTTTTACTTTAGTTTAGTTGCTGGAATTGATTACTTACCTATTCATTGGTGAAAGTTTGAATCAAACTAAAGAAAACCTAGCTTTTTATTTTGCTGCCATTTTTAGTCATATTCCTTTTACGATAATAAAATTACTATATACCTATATCATATTTAAGTTAAGACAAAGTAATTTAAAAAAGTAGTTGAACTTTAAGAACTATTACTCTAGTTAAAATCAAATGACAAATTATTTGATTTAAAGGAATACAATAACGTACTGTTTGTGAAGATATGCTGTTAGGCTTTGTAATTATTGGTCAATATACCAGCTGTTGTATACATATACACTCTCGGAAAAAATTGAAGAGCACGCAGCACTTTTTACTGAGCGGCGATAGGTGGAAAATGCCGTAACTTTGGAGACCGACTGAGATGGGTCAAACCAGTCGTTCTTAGTGTGATGTGAAGGTCCAGTACGTAGTTGTATTCGCTGCATAATGGCGGATTGATCGCTCTATTTAAGCGAGTTTAAGCGAGGAATGTTTGTGGGGATGCAGATAGCGGGTGTATTCTTCCCTGAGATGACGCGTCGTCTCGAGCGATGATTTCCGGCTGTGTAACGGGCATGGGCAGAATGGACTGAGGTAGGACGTACGTAGCCGCGAGCGGGACGGCACCCCGCGATTGCAGCACACGAGGACCGTGCCTTTCTGTAACGTCGCATGCGTCGTCCTCAAGGCAACTTGGAGCCGCTTGGCCAGCAGAAAGGCAAGGCGCACTCACTACGCGAACTGTACGAGGGTGTTTGGTAGAGGGTGGACTACGAGCGCGTCGTGGATTGTAGCGGTTTCCACTCACTCCCGGACAGCGGCGCACACGTTGCCGAGATAAGGCAGGTAATAAGGTTTTCAGACAAATCCAGATTTGAATTGGGCGCCGGTGATGCGCGGATTTTGGTTCGTCAGCGACATGGTGAGCGGCCATGCTTCCATGGCCAGCTCGTCCTCCGGATCTGAATCCGATCGGACATGTCTTGGATATGATCGGTCGGAGACTTCCACGTTATCTGACTTCCCCGGCGAACATTCAGCAGATACGAAGGCGGCATGGTTGGCCATCCCTCTCACTGCCATACAACGACTTATTGACTCCTTGCCTGCTCGTGTAGCCATGGTACGCACCGTTCGGGGAGCGGGAGGGGGATATTCCCGTTATTGATGCATTTCGTCCCAGCAGGTTTACAGCGCTCTCTGCATGAGGGTAAGTTATAGTGGTTTAGTACTACTATACCAAATTTATTTGTGCTAGAACCAGTCGTTCACATTATACAGGCTGTTCTCATCAATTAAGAGCGGCTACTCCACCGAAACAAGAGCAACTTCCAATTGTATCCAATTGTATTTCCATATGCCCCCATACTAGTCTTCTCAATCGCACTGTATAGCAAGAAAGTTCGTGCTTTTCGACACACAAGATTATCACAAAGACTTTTGGTTAGTAAAATATTTGCCACTCAGATGAATGAATTTAATGCAGTATTCTTCTATATATAGGCAATATAATTTATGGACATATGCTGCTATGAAACTTTTTGAATCTAATTTTTTACAATTTTAGAACCACATGGCGACTTATGTAAATAATATTACAAATCTATTCTCCCTCTTATTTTGCATTTATTCTACTTACAATTTTTTGTGCTGGTAGTGGATTTCCAATATCACATACAATTGTGTAATTAATCGAAATTTCTCTACAGGTAATTTTCACATCTCCAGAATCCTCAACTTTGGTAAAATTGACATCTTCTGGAATTTGTACCGAAAAAGTTGTTTCGAAAGAGTCTTCATTATTATTAGATACAGTAATATCAAAGTATAACACTTCATTGGATGCCAAGAGGTAACGTTCTACATTTCTATAAAATTTACGTTTAAAAAAGTTCATATTTTTTCACAAAACTTACGGTTTAACTTCTAGAGCTAGGTCTGGCACACAAATATTATCAGCACCACAATTTTTGCGGACACTAATTGAATCTTTTTTAAGAGATTTACTTGTTAAATCAAGAACTGCTGGAAGATCGGTATAATAATGTTGGGTATCCATTGCATAGGTTACTTCAACGTCTAAGGGAGTTAATTTATCACGAATGTCGTTCTAGGAAAATAATATTATTTTAATTGTTTGGAATCGTTAAGATCAAAGAAGTTGTACCTTGATATAAACTGTTCTTTTATTACATCTACTTCGACTATCTTTAGATAACCGCCAGGTTTCGTTCCAAGTATTTGATAATGGTGTTTCGCCATCAAGGAAAAACATGCGTATGTCTTTCTTCTTTTGAGTGTCTAAAGTAAAGTGTAACTGCAAAGCTAAATGAAATTTTTAATGATTTAGTTTATGAAACAAAGGTACTTCACTTACAAATTTCCTTAGGAACCCCAACACCGGTATAATTTAGACATGTATCTATAACTGTACATGCCACTGGTAGTCGTCCATCATTTCCTCGAATGAAGCAATGTTTATCTTCAAGAGCAATTTCTTTATCCAACGTTTGAAACTGAGCGTAGCCAGTAACTTTAACCACGGGTTTTGATCTGATTAGTATAAATATGGATTATACAATGAAAAAAAATCGTATTTATATGTAAGTTACCTCAAGAAGTATGCCACGTCTGACAAATAAGATCCGATAATAGTATCAGGATATGCGTTTTGGTCAAGATCAAGCCCTCCAGCTAACGAGAAACCAAATGTAGACGGTGGCGGCGTTCCTACCTCCTCAGCGTATATTACTTGAGTGTATTTGCGTTGAACGCCATTTTTAGAGCCATGGAATATGTAAACAGCACCTCGTCCATGTATTCCATCGTATGGCGCGCCAACGGCAAAGTCTAAAAGCAGTAGTTCTCTAAGATTGACCTTAATTTGTTTCTGGTTCAGACTGACCAGTATAACCGTCTAAATTTATGTCTCCAAGAGATGTCAAAGATAAGCCAAACCTAGATTTTGAGTTTGTACCATCTAATTCATCTAACTTCTTAAAAGTACCCTAAAATTTCAATCTGGTTATTAACTAGTGTTACGAAACGTGAAATAAAAAAAATCTTAATCAAAATAACTAGTATGAATAATGCAAATTGAAATGTGTTTTTGTATAACCTTAGGTTAATAATAATGTTTCAAGCAATCGTTTTGTGTATATTACACATTTAAGTACCTGCTTACTACGTTGGTAGACCACATAAACTTTTCCGACCTCATATTTTCCTTCGTTGTTTGGTTCAGTAAATAAGGGTGCACCTATGACTAAATCATCATAATGGTCTCCATCGACGTCTGCAGCTGCAACTGCGTAACCGAAATAGGAACCCATCTGCCTACCAGTAATATTCATAAAGTTTGTGAGATTCCATGTGTATAGTAATATCTTTCCCAGAAGACCTCCTCCTCTAGGCATGCCTGCCGCAATTCCTTCTTGGGCTTCTCCCGTAAAATTTCCAACCGCAACAGAGTAGCCTAAGTAAGAATCGTCGTCTGTGGCTGGACCATCAATTGTATGAAAAGAAGCAGGTCTACTAACAAGACTTTGGCTAACAACTTTTCCTGAAAGAATCTTAATGTAATGACGGGTGTTAATAACGAGTTATGTAGTGGTGTTGCAGATTTTCTTTTTTATAATGTGAGATTAAATTATACATGCATGTAACTATTAAATCAGAACAAAATATGCACAAATATACAGAAGCAACATAAATTAATGAATAATTCAAATTAAGAATTTCACGGTCAACATTTTGACATTTAGAATCTAAAATTGAGAACATATGCAATTTAAGCCGTTTAAGTATTTATAAAAGGATTTACATGAAGTATCGATGTCTATGTTCTCCACCCAGTTTGAAAAAAAATGGTTAATTTTTAACGATAGCTGCTGAAGGTGTCAATTATACAACGGTACGTACATATGTACATATATTTATGCAGCTTTCGAATCTTGTCTCAACATGTATGTATAGTTTGATCAATCTACAACACATCATTTTTACTATACCATCACCTGATACCAGAAAACCATGTCACAATTAAACATATATAACAAAGTAAAAAAAGCGTTTAATTACAAAACGAATCCTCAAATGATATACCTGTGTATACAGTGAACAGTGTTTCTAGTATGTACTTACATATACATACATATGTATGTATTATGCTATTATTCATTATACTTTGCAAATTAGAATGATAAGAATAAAAATGAAACAATATTCACTGATAGAAAACGAATGCCCTCAAGTTAGCACATTAATGATATTAAATGAATGGTATACATTTTAATTTTTTATGAATTTGTCCATGTTTGTCCTGTTAATATGGATTCTTCTTCCACTCTTGTTAACATCAGATAAAAATAGTTGTATAACACATACTGCATAGTGGTAGAAATCTAAGAAAGTATATTTTAAAAATAATTATATGACTTGCGAAAAGTAAACACTAGGATTGATATTGAGCGGGCAAATTAGAGCAAAGCTCATTACAGGTTTTGAAGAAAATATGATGGTCTCAGCGTTTAGTTGGACAGGAAGAGACGTGATCCTTTGTAAGAGTGTTTCGGTAATATATGGAGAAAATCCACAAGTAAACTTCTATAGGTACTCAAACGCTTTGACGTTAAAGAAAAATAATGTAATCGATATAATTTTATGCGAAGTGTGGTAGCATGAAGGAAACGAGCAAGTACAGTTGGTAAAATGCAGCAGGAGTATACAAAAGCAAAACCCTTCTATTTACAATACGAACGAGTACATAACACAGTTTACAAGCCAATTTTACTATTCTGTGGATATTGTTAGTCATGACACGTTTCGTATTCACAACTTAAGCGCAAACGTTTTAATAAGCTGCTGCTTCAAATTTGTTTTTCTAGAAACCGCCAAAAATTATGTACATTAACGACTTATGAAGTAGGTGTGGACGAAATAAGCCAATGAATTTGAAATAGTGCATTAGCATTGTGATGCTGAAGCTTGGCTGTGTATGGGTTGAAAGCCAATCAATAAGCCACAAAACGAAAATAAATGAAACCAACGAGCACAAACTTTAGAAATATGTGTATGTATATTCTGACCTTTACTTAGTACTTAATCCCACATCTATTTCTACTTCTAAATAACAGAAAAACACGTCGCTTTATTGTCATAGAAGTATACGTAGATATCGGATTAAAAAAAATTAGAGAAAAAGTCCTCCATCACCGTAGTGAGTACGGTTATTGAGTTTTAATGGGTTTGTTAAAAGTTAGGTGAAATTAGACAACTTTGTTATCGATGATTTCAGATGAACTAATAATTGAGGAATGTACTTGAAGTAGTAGGTATTTTATATTTGTTTATTCTTCACGGAAAACAAATATAAAAAGATATTTCTGCTAAACTAGTTTTATATTTCACTTGTAATATTTTAATTTTAGTAATCTGAAATCCTCAACTTCAAAATCGAACCTTCTGTATATTGTTCGTACCTGTACCGAAAGGGGCGAAAAGTGAAGGTTTGTAAGGATATTTGCTAGTAGCGTCGATTGAATACATTCGCCCTGAAACAGTTGAAAGAAAAGATATTTGATATTTATAGTATTTACATGCTTCATTGGTTTGGCATGTGAGTATAACGCACATAGTTATTGTATGTCGTCAGTATATTATAAGTTTATTCCGGTTTCAGGTATTCCACCTAAACATTTGGATATTTTCTTCATAAGTAAAGTATCTGGATGTTTATACACAAAGTAAAAGCCATAAAATTTGCTTACCTTGCCAATAGCAATTTCCTGGAGCACCCATAAATAAATTATTTCCATCCTGCAATAGAAAGCTACTTTAGAGAATGCTTTAAACTAGTACATTTTATAAAGAAAAAAAATATCTAGAGTTATCTGAGTATATAGCCGCTCAATTATTTGACAAAATTGTGAGTTTTGATTAAAGATACTATACATAACTTCTAAACACCAATATTTTTAATAAAAATCACCGGTAAGATATGAACATATTCCCAATATTTAAGCATAACCATTAGCCATTAGCATTAGATTATTACACTAGGTATGTGTAAAAATGATCTTTGTCAAAAGATTTTCTTATGATTGTCAATGCACTTTAATGCGTAAAGAGTCAGTTGATTGACTGATCTACTTTCTAATATTAAATGCCATTCAAGATCAGTTTATTTAGTAAATATGCTAATCTCCAAACTAACTATTACTGTTAGAAGCAAATTTTGCCAAATTCGTCTATTAACGTCTACAAAATTGTTAGTGGTGGTACTTCAAAAATACTTATTACTTTAAGGATGATCACTGAAATAAGAGAAAGTAATTACAATTACTGAATTATTCTTTAGTACATATAGCCATGCACAATTCCCACTCACGGGATTACAGCGACAGTAACAGTAAGAAATTAATAACTGTACGGTATTCATTCGATCTGTTTCTATTTTTTTCGGCATTTTAGTTAACATTTACTACTATGGATCTTATGACTAACATAGGAAGCGAATCTTGACGAACGCCGCCAGAATGGTGAGATAAACTATTTCTCATTCAGTTTTTCAGTGGACGCTAATATTTCAACGCATACCTGCCTATAATGGGAAAAATAGAAGACCCAACGTGCTAATATCTGTAAAACATCGTGTAGGACTCTACAGAAAACGACGCTTACCACACTTTTTACGGGCACGGAAGGGGAGAAACTACCGAAAAACACTACATACAAAAGAGTAGGTAAGTGCTTTAATACCAGATAAAATTTGGATGCTGTCTTGAAACGACCGCTGGCAGCAGATTGCTACGTTCGATGAGTAAGTGTACTTTATACTAACAATGTAAGCCAATTTGTGAGTATGCTTGCGATTAATACGTGCTGAGGCTCCTTAAACTTAGCTGAATGATATGTATTGAAATAATGACCAATCGTCTACAGACAGTGGATTGGAGAGTTGCAACTGCAGATAGATGCTGTTGGGTTATAATTTCATCGTTGTCAAATACAATGTAATTTTGTTGAGAGAAATCTAGAGAAATTATTAACGACTCAGAGGCTACATTTATAAGACGAATAGATTAGTGAATTGCATACAGAATTGTTGAATCTATTCGAAAAACTTCTCCAACACCACACTAACACTGACACTAACACTAATACTATTAGCACTCGACACGTATTTCGGCAACTAAGTTGCCATCTTCAGTAGTAAGCTGAACATCGCAACTTAGTTCCTGAAATAGGTATCTAGTGCTAGTAGTATTAGTGTTAGTGTGGTGTTGGAGAAGTTTTTCAAGTATATTCATCTATAAACCACAGTTCCAGTCCCAGCTCCCTAAAAGATTGTTAGAAAAGTGTTCGAGATCACCGTAAGACGATTTATGGTGGCCTCTGATGTCAATGTAGTCTTACTCTACGATTTGACATACTAATGAACTAATGAACTATTGCATTTACAACAATCTTATGTCGTAACGTAGTCATGAAACATCCTAGATACCATATGTTTACAGCAAAAGTTGTAGCGGTAGACCTGACAAATAATACAACTGATCAATCGCTTACATCTGTACCCCGTACATTTTTTTAATGGAAAGATTTATATTTATGCGTGCTCAAACGCGGGAAAATTATTATACCGTCATCTGAAATTAATTTTACGGTTATTAAGAGCGTTTAAATTAATTACTACCTAGACGCTTACATGGGTTTCAACTTACCATATTTATATGCAAAATTCCAGAGTATTTGACATAATTCATGTCATTTATCTAACAATTAATATCTGTCAACACAATTTAAAATATTTATGAAAATAAATGCTTAACATTGCGTAACATTGGATTTTGCCATTTAGTTTTGCTTTACCAACCGTTCTATAAGCGGTATTAATCTCTGTTGTATTATGATATCAAATGAAAGGTTTTCATTTATGTTGTTTTGTTTTTCAGTGTAGATTTTTTTAAAATGTCAATTTAGATTATACACAATTATAATTTTGAATTAATATATTTCGTAAAACTGCTTTTAACTCCAAAGCAAATCAAAATGCAGTTAAAGTGTAGAAAGTTAATAGCCTCGGTGTTTGGTGTTGCTGCTGGTGTTGCCTACATTTTACATATTTTAACACTGTTTTCGTTCAGTTTAATTTGTTTAATATATAATTAGGTGACCGTTCGTTGACCAAATAATTTCACTTCGTTATCACAACTGATATCATGCATGCATAAATTAGATTTCTCATAACCCAATATGATACATTTCTGATGAATTCTTTATTCTGCCGTAACATGACAAATGTAGTATTACAGAATACAAATTAAGTCTAGTTTACAGCTCAAAGGGAAGATTTTAAAAGGTAAATTCCACTTTTTGTAGTATTATTTCTTATACGACGTATGAGTGCCTTGTATGTTGTATGAGTACAATTCATATAAAATATTAACATAGATGTTATGATGATAGTATCAGACTGCTAAATGAATTTGCCATAATAGTTCGCAACTGCATTCATGAATAAATGAAACACCATACCTCGTAAGGTAAGACATTGAATGTGTCTTGAATTTATTAAAGTTATTCATCATTATTTATGGAAAAAGTATAGATTTTATCAATCTACAACATGGTCAATATTATTATGAGTGCAAAATTCTCATGTAAAAGAATTACCAATTTTGCCACGTTATCGGGTATTTTTAATCTTGCTCGATAACGCTGAAGGTATAACAAGCAAATCGTAGGAAAATAATTTACAGCGGAGTATGGTCTATGGTTTCGACGAATTGCTCCTGATGTAACGAAATTTTATTGTGAACTACTAAATCAAATTTAAGCAACTCTTTTCTAATACAAGGTTTTCTTTCTGTCCTTACTATTTTATTCATATAAAAAACAACAGAATACTACTACAATTAAAATATTATATAGTTAAGCTACAGGCAAAGAATAAGTACAACAACGCTCAAATCGCCACAAATATATCATTGACATTCCGCATATTAAAGCTTTTCCAATATAAACCCCATCAATGTTTTATTTTTGTCCTATTAGTATAGCAAGACACAAGCACTAATGGGAATTTATTCCAGTTATTCATTATATCTCCAGTACAGCCTTTAAGCTAATTTTAAAAGAATCAATGAACAAATGCCATCATGCTAGGTTGGATGCTCTTCCTGGTACAATAGCAAGAGAAAAAATGGCTTTGTAAATTGATAAGCGATTTTCTTCCGAAAAATAAATTGAGAATAACGGTTACAAGAAATACTTATTATGCATGTCCTTTTCAAGAAGATTCCATCCTTTTTTTGAAAATTTCAGATCTCTTAGGAGTTCGCTAAGATATCGTTGAGTCAATAGATGTACTACCTGGTTGAAACGATTCTAATATAGAATTTTTTTTTTCCATTCTTATATTAACATCTGAGCTTTCTTTATCGAATATAACATGTTCTGAATATTTTGGTATAGGCGATTCTTAGCAGTGTTGAACTGGTCTCATTATGACGGCGTATGACTTTTATGTCTGTTAAGAAAAAGTAATAATTCGGAGAGGCGATTTTAGGATTTCTTTTAGCCATAGGAATAGCAAACGGCATGACGAGTATCTTTTTTTCATGCTGTGGAGAGACTAGAACACGATACCTAACAGATATTTGGTACCCATTGCTCTCACGTTACGCTTTGCCTTTGAGACTCGATCGTCACTTCACCATATGAATAACAAATATTGTTAGAATCATTTAATAAAGAACAAAGATTATGTGCTTTCTGGTTCATCGTGCCATAGATAGCATCGTTCTGATGAATGCGTGCTATACTAATAGATCACATCTGTACATGTACAGTCTGTTTCAAATTAAATGCGAATCGAGTATATTGTTTGCAGTTACCCGGTTCGCGGTGCTGTATTGTGGGTGATCTACACTTTTTCATACATAGTGATGCGTAGTTCATGATTTTTGACGTCTAACATTCACGTAATATCTCAATTTATACTTTAGCTATATTGGTTTTTATTATTTTAAATGCAATATATGTAATTATCGTCATTTATAATGAGTCAAAACATCGTTATATCGATAAAACACAAAGTATTGTGAAATATATCGTGCAATTGCACGTATTTGAAGGTAAACTTGAAAACTAGATATGTTCTTGGTTAATAAAAGTAGAAAAAGTATTTGCTGTAGTCTCATTATTATAATTTCAAATACATACTACGTAACACTGTTGATTTGTAATATATTTGATTACCGTAACGATCGAAGAGAGAATTATAGAGCTTCTCCGTTGGAAAACCTATGTTATTATTAATTATTATTAAAATTAAACATTTCGTGTAGGTATCTGTTAAGAGATAGTGGTCTTCTGAAGTAGCTTGCTTAAATGCGGAATAATATTGTATTAGAAAAACAGCATGCGGATATTTCAATTGGAAATCGCTGACACGTCATCCTTTAAAATCTCGAGTACCTACATAAATAGTAGCTTCTTTCTGGTTACGCACAAAAGAATGCTTGCGTAGCATTTTCATATTATATAGAAATGCTATTATTTTATGGTGTTGAGAATGGCTATCTTTAATAATCAAATTTGGCGTTTGATGTTTTTGTATATTGACTAAAAATAATGAGATGAAGCTTTTTTTTTTAAATAATACTTGGGATAAGCTCCATACAAAAATGTTTATGGAATTATATATTATGTTAAACAAGAAAAATTATTTTTGTATTTAAAACTCCGGATCATGCAATTATATAAGTGTATGTGTGCAGTACTATTCGCTTTTAATTTTAGAGAAAATTATAAATAATAGATCTGGAATGTATCTATTCGGCTACTCCCAGGATTTATTTCGCATTAATGGTAAACAAAAGCAATTATATGTCACACATGATAAAGATACTCTCCACTGTTGGGACACAGTATACCTTTGTTTACCAGAAACAATTTGATTATAGATTACGTAGTGGTTTATATATTATTTAGAAATAGAACGGCTTTAAATTGGTATTTCTCTGATTTTAACATTTTGTTCGGAAAGCTTGAAGGGAATTTTACCGTAGACAAACTTTATTTACATATCTGCCAGGATACACAGATAGAGGTATGTTCGTTTCAAAACCAAAGGTCGTCGAAGCCGCGCATGACGTCAGTGCGAGACAAATTACATATGAAATTTATTTCAATAGAGGTTAAAATCGCTGGTTTCGTAGGCGGGATTTGTATTTTACAATTAATGCTTCGCAATGACATATGCATAAGATACGCGTCGGCATACCTCTATCTGTGTATCCTGATATCTGCCTAAAATAGTACTTGCGGCGTCTTTGTAATATTTGTGGCAGATGTAAATTGGAGACAGAAGATTCTCTATTGTTCACTTAATACCATATGTGAGCATACAGTTTCCAGGGCGCAGAGTTTTACTATTTTTTCTTAAGCTGTAGAAATTCAGGTGTTAAGATTCAGCCTTTTAATTAATCAGCAGACAAAGAAAAATGCCGCGTCTTCTCCGACAAAAAGCTAATTCGACAGAAGATAAAGCAAAATTAAACGCACTGCTGCAGATAAATATAGCCATTGCCGATAAAGTTGGTTTTTCATCAGAAAAAATCACATTGTCCCAATTATGACCGATATTTGTTTGAGCAAAGGCCAATCTACAGTTTGCGTGCCTTGGCGTGAAATTTGGCTTTTGGGCAGCATGTCGACTCCACAAGCCTGCGTCTCTCAATCGTCTCCATACAGTTTGCCGAGAACAATTCAAATTTAAACGCCGACCAACAGTTCTTGTGGAAGTAAATGGATGCTCGTCAATAAAATTTCTTATATTAACCAAATCTTCATCAGCGACAATTTGTTTTCTCCCGCAATTATTCTTGCGTTTGTTAGCGAATGGATTCTGCTCTTTCTCAAGTTTCTGTTGCCAACGGTATGCTTATGATACCTCTGGATAGGGACAAAATTCAGCATTGCATAAATGCTAAGTAATAAGTAGTACTAGGGCGAAGAAGATAGTAACACTGTTGATTTTTCACATGGCTTAAGGAAAACAGTAAAGGAAAAACTTTTGTGTAAGACCTTTGTCAGCACATATTCTCATCTACTGACCTTCCGACCATAACCTATGTTACGCCGCACCGGTTAACCACCCGGTTAATCAATTTGAATGAAACCGGTTCAATATTTG
>ML219126.1:12629-24780 GCA_004785975.1 Popillia japonica | reverse complement strand
AAAAAGGGAGGCTACGGCTACGGCGGCGGCTTTCGCCTGTTGTTACCGCCGCTGTAAACATCTTGCTGCAAACTTCTAAATCCAGTCAACCGGAAACTCCGGGAGAACTTCATTAGGGTAGCAGATTGAATGCCGGACTAACAACTGACGTGTACAACGGCTAAAGTTTCTCTACAAGCTAGGCGTCGAGTAATTCGCTTTTGGTTACGATAATAATTTATCGGTTTAATCGGTGCAGAAGGCTTCAGTTGGACAGTTTTGACGATAATGCATTGTTATTGCATTCTGAACCTTTTGGCTCCATTTGAGATATATGCACCGTAACCTGCGCAAGCGTTTACTTGTTTGCCGTGTTACATATAAAAACCAATCCTAGAGCAGGCTAACTAACAACACTTTGAAGCTGAGGTTGTGTAGGTACACCACGAATTTTGTATAAATATATGTACAGTAGTGTGCATAAGTTATCGATCACTCACATATTAGGCAAATACAAGTTTGTTGCAAGGCTATTCGCAGGAAATGGTTACAGTAAAATCATTTCTATACTCTAGAACATTGAAAATAAAGTGATTGGTATCACCTTTTGTTTGTTCAGCAATTACCGCTGAACTATTTTTAATTAAACAAAAACATCATTAGATTCACGTTCACAATCGTTTACCGAAGCTTGGATTATCTGTTGACGGGTTTCGCCCAAACAGGCCCCGGGTTAATTTTCGCCGAATCCCCGTACTTTGCATTTCTTATTTTTGACAATTCTTTTTAGTGTATCGATCATTATATTGCAGATATAACAACTTTTCAACAATATAGCGTAAATATATGTTACACAACTAATAACATAATAAAAAAGCTTTTAATCAATCCCAAAGACAAAGTAAAACTGAGACTAAAGTCTGGAATCTACAAAATTGTATGTAAGAATTGTGATCAAGTTTATGTTGGTCAAACTAAACAAGATATGTATAAAGAACATGTAGTCGTTTTTCCGTTTAGAAGAGTTGAATCTTCCGCAAGTAGCGTAACATTTTATTAGGAACGGATACCGTATCAAGAAATTAGTAATCCTGTAACTCAAAACCCCACAAATTTTAATTAGTTGGGGACACGTGTTTCGATGACTGATGGGTCGTCATTCTCAACCGTTTACCGAATGAGTAAAAACTAACACAACAGGATACCCGGAAAAAATTTAACAGGTGATCGATAACTTATGCACACTAATGTATGTACAGGTAACCTTAGTTGTATAGAGTTATCTGATGTTATTCGAAATTGTAGCATTATCGCTGGTTATAACAATGCCTGGTCAAAGTATTTATGTCTTCTACTTTCGAATTCAATTAGATTTCATACTTAAGGAATCTTCGGCGTCTTCGTTTAGAATAATAAGATATTTAGGAGCAAAATTGGAATGGTACCGTACGAGATTTAGACAAGACTTTACAAACCAAAAGTGTACTCCTTCCGTTCCAAAGCTTGCGCACTTTTTCAATTTTTGCATTTGTGGTAGTTTTGGAAACTATAACAGATAGGTACTATTTTCGGCGTTTCATCCCTAAGATAAGTGGCTTCTTCAGGAGCAAAGAGTGGCTAGGGAGGTACCAGACGGTCACACTAACTCGACGTGTAAACCCCTGCTAGAGGAGGAGAAGACCTTCTGATGGGTAAGGGTTGTTAGGAAACTCGAAGTCTCAACCACACTAGGGACTAAAACCCTCCAAGAGGAAAATGCTGTTCTGCAGGGGTATATATACGACTGTGCAGCATTTTTCTTCTTTGGACGATAGCCAGTAGTTGCTAATTATGAGATGCAAAAGGCGGAAGTAGGAAGATCTGTTGTAAAACTGCCGTAGAGATATTTTGGGGTTCCTATTATCGAATTTAGACGAATAGGATATAGGTTTAAAAACAAAGAAACGGAAAACGTTGTTGGATGGGATTTTATGGAACAACCTCCAACAGTTTGATCAGAATTACTCTAACCAACAAACTTAAATAAAGTTTAAGTTTTAATAAAACTGAAATCGGTCATTCTTTATCAAACGTTCTAATGCATTCCAGGCAATTCTACAAAACTCTCCCTCTTTTCCAAAATGTGGAATGCCCATGTAGACGCTTTGCTCATCGTTCACAACCTCTCCAAAATTTTAGCCACAATAGACCTTATAAACTCATTATGTTGTACAATTCCTTTTCCTTTTCAAGAAAATTGAATGAAACATGTCCCTTTATACTCATTGTCAGAAGAATAAAATTGACATTTAATTCGTGTCAAATAATAAATAAATAAAAATCTCCACTGACGAAGTTGTAACGAAAACCTAATTATATTATAAAAGTTTTGGAATAAATTTGATCTTTATTCGAATTAGAGAATTAGAGCGAGAATTGACCTAGAAGTGGAAAAAATATCATAAAAATAAGCTATATCTAAAGCAAAAAATGGAATCGATATATTATTGTTTCTCCATCATCCTTTCCATCAATTGACCCTTTTTCGTCCACTCAAAACATCAAGTCTCAGATGTGGCCAAATTAAAAAAAAACTTCTCAGTAACCGGGGGGTTATCTTACGCCATCTCCAAGTGCAGGATGTCGGAAGATCTCAGATTAGGTAGTTCTCCTTCTTCAATTTCGTGTGCTCCTAGGTTGCTTGAGTTGCACAGTGCAGGGCAGTTTGTAAGTATATGGATGAACACAAAATCTGCATTCGACATCATTTGTTATTCCGAGCCTGCTTAGGTGTCCATTCAGTTTGCAATGGCCTGAGAGGA
Source organism: Popillia japonica (assembly GCA_004785975.1). Lineage (NCBI taxonomy): Eukaryota > Metazoa > Arthropoda > Insecta > Coleoptera > Scarabaeidae > Popillia > Popillia japonica. The sequence continues at coordinate 22,000 of ML219126.1, read as the reverse complement.
TCCCTGTCAATATACGAATATTAGTTTTGCTAAGTTTACTGCATTTTGAGGATCTCATAAAAGTAAACCTCCTTGGCAGATCGTCTCGGGGCATGTCTCAGTTTTCCTGGACTTCAGGAGGCTGAGGCGTATGCCTACCCAATCCTTCTCCAATCATTCTGCTTGTGGTCCTTTTCGTTGTGGAAGCGAGTAAGGGTTAATACCACTTCAATGGCTGGTGTGGGACAGGTTCTCCTTGCTAATCTTTGAACTTTGGTGAGATTGGTCCTCGCACTGGCCAGACTAGTGGTCTCACTATTGCTGTAAGTATACATCCAGATTTTTGGGTTACATCCCCAATTATTTTCTGCAAACTTTCTACAGACCGTTAACACCGTCTTTGCCTTGTGCACTACTTCAAGCTCATGCTTGTTCCACGACAGTTTATTATCTAGAATAAGGCGCAGATATTTCTTGCTCATCAATTCTTATGGATTTGTCAAATATGATAATCGATAAAATTGGAATTAAGCTTGCAATTCAAAACACCAATAAAATTTCCATTAAATTTAACTATATACATATAAAAAATTAATTAAAAAATTTTGGTAATAACCTAAATTCTTTCAGGTGTGTGAATCATGCCCAAGGGGAAAGATACCTCCAAAATTTGTAATCATCATCGACCTTTACATAATATACGTGCATTATAAGGTATTTCTTCAAATGTCAAGGCACCAGGATTTAATGTTATTCATTTGAATTAATATGACATTGTATAGCCTTGTAATTTATAATCGAATTACATTGGATGAATACGAGAACTTAATTTGGTCTGCATATATTCTATGTTGATGTAGATGCCGAAATATATGATTATAGTGATGGAAAGTTATCGAAAATGATGCTAATACTATGATTTGATGTGCTAAATTATAGTCGCATAAAATTTTTATAGTATTTAATGATGATTTGCTAGAATGACCAATTTTTTTGCGATCGAATTACAGAAAATTTTCCATATTCCAATCTTTAAAATGTGTACGAAAAATTAGAAGCTGATTTCTAAAATTTTTGTTACATTATGATACACTTTTTAAGTTGTTTAATACTGGCAAACATAACAAAACATAAATACAACATTTAATAAATTTAATACATATAAAATACGAGTAATTCGTAGAAAACCTTTAGAGCTTTTGGCGTTCATATTCACGCGAACAAGATAACATGGGTTTAAACATAATCCCTAGCGATTTCCACCTAAAGTTGACTAATTAGTTAGCGTAATTCAAGCGTAGGAAAGAGCCAACTGTTTTCGCTCCCATGCCTCCCGCCAAAGAGTAGCACCCTCAAAAATTTCCCCCTCTTTTGCATGCTGGTTTCAGGTAACAGTCACTCCGCCGACTACATGTTGAAATTTAATATTTCAACAACAAGGCGACTATGGAGGATACAACGGAAACTTTGCAACAACCGAAAACAATGGTAAATAACAATTATTCGCGGACAATAACATTAAGCTTTTAAAATGATTCCCTCTATCTCTTTTACATGGGAGAAAATGGTAAGAGTAGTGACCGCATGCGGTCGTCCTTCTCTCGCCCATCCTGTTCTACATTGTCGGAGGAGTAATGTGGGGCAAAGTTAGAAGAGAGTATTATGTATAATTCAACGGGACATTAGGGGCAAGCCGCAGTAAAGTTTGTAGACGGTCATGAATTATAATTTGCAGTAATTTTATTATTTTAGGTAGTATAGAGGCGGAGGCAGAGTTCAGAATCACGTACGTATTGCAGTCTGGGCGCTCTAGTTTGTTGTTCCTCGCGTCGATTTATTTCCCTTTTTGCCGATAAATTTTCAATGCGTTTATGTATTTTTGAAACAAAGTTGGCTTCTCGCTCCAAATAGAAATGGGGCAGTTACTGTTGTCCCTTTAAACTCAATCTAGTTTTTCCATTAGGTAGATTATTCTGATGAAGGAATTAAAGAAGTGAGAACGAGTTGAGAACTGTAAAGCTCAAGGACAAATCACAATTAGACATAGGAGTTGCACCCATCATCTCCTGTCAAAGATCCTAATTATTTTAGACTTTAGCATATCTACGAATAAAGACATCCTAGGTAACGGTTGGGCCAAAATTATTCCTACAATCTGCTTCACAAATACAGCTTTATAAGCCTAATTGTTGGCAAAATTGTGGTATACATATTACTAGAGGAAATTGCCATGATCCAACTTTCCAAGGAGATGGCGATGTTAATAAATGGCGAGATAAGACTGTAACAAAGCCGTTCCACAGAATCATGAGATAGAGACCATTGCAATGGTAGTCAAACTAGTATTACAGCTGCAACTACCACCACCATAAAAGAAAGTTTGGCCAACCACCATTATTCATGTGTGGTCCATGATTTATGTTAACTTTACAATCACAGTTGGAGGTCCACCAGAAAATATAGATTATTGAAACTGTTCTTAAATTATCTTTCAAGCAATGTACCTACAGCCTGTGCTAATTAAAACAAAAAAATTAGCAACACTTCTGAGGGTATCCCACACAGTTTTACAGTTGTGAGATTTTACCACTCTCCATCTGGATCATTTTTCTAAAGCTTTGGTTAGTGAATAAATCTGCTAGAATGTTAAAATCTGTTTTGGCGAGGACCAGCAGAAATTTATGATTGTTCTTTTTGAAACGCTAGTCTAGTGCGAAATGTTTTGACAAGACACCTATGAGATCATATTTGGCTTTTACTAAGGATGGTCTAACGGCTTCCTCTGCTGTAGCTGCAGGCTTCATTGGCGAAACCGGAGATTTTACTGAAATTTCTAACTACATCTAAAAGACTGCACCATTGTCTGTAATGGCGGATAAGATCCCATAGGGATTCTTACCGGGAAATGGTGCGAATCTGAAAAAACTAGGAACCAACTAGAGGGAGCTCTTTTCTTCTTTTTTTGGGCAGAAATACTAATCATTCAGAGAGGCACGGAAAGCAATCTAAACTGCCTGCATGTTAATGGATTAATTGAAATTTGAGATGGTAGTGGAGTGCTACAGGAGGCTGGAGCAATTGGCTGAAAATCATAATGTTGAAAGTTAGCTAAAAACTTTCGTCAGATCTGAGCTCGCTCCAATCTTCCGTTCCTATTGGAACAAACTTATTGGTATGAGACACTGTAAATCCCTCGGTATTCATCCATACGAGCAAGGTGTACGTCTTTCTGAGCAGGTCTAAGCTTAACTTTAAATATTAACTGGGCAATAACCAATAGGCCATCATGCCCCTAGTATCTTGGGATTTACATCAGAATAATTGAGTATTTTGGGTGAAGAACTTTGAGATTGAGCAAATAGGTCGGGATTAGCTTCCACTCAAAGATTCATGTCTCTAAAGGCTTTGGTGTTGCTTGGCTATCTGACGTACTTAGAGGTTAGACTGATTCTACCACATGTGAGACATGTAAAAAGCTAAGAAAAAATGCACAAAAATGCTACAGAAAATAGGCAATAGATTCTAGTTTCAAAGCCAATATTGGTTGGTAGACACATTTAAGTCTTTCTTCGTAGTATCAACCAAATTCAGAGATCGAAAACTTCTAATCAAGTAAGTTTTTAACTGTGACGAGATGTGATAGCCTCTTCCCCAGAATAGATTGACGTAATTATTCCCAAAATATGTACATTTTCTTTGATTGTTACCTAGACGGGTCCATACCCAATTGGGTGATCCAAGACGCAATGAGCGAAGTATCAGTTAGTCATGGATGTTCTGGGGGGTATGCCAAAACGATTTAGAGAAATCACTGGAGAAGGAATGGAATATCTACATATAGAACTCACGAGAAATCTGTATCAGCTTACGCTACTACCACTAATTAAACTGACACATACACAGCTTCATACATATTCTTTAGAACCAGATGTTTCCATCTAAGTTACCAACCCGATTCATTCCAACCTATATTCCATCGCATAATTAGAATTTTGCCGACGCCGTCTCCTACGCATTATTCATCAGACCAAATTACTTTGTAAATGGTGCAGTTTATTCGATTTCCCTGCGGTATTTCCGATACATGATGAACGTGAAATGTTTTCTATTGAAAGTGATGAAGGCTTCGTAAAATGCTGCGGGCGATTTTGTGTAGTTTGTTTTCACGTTGAAACGCTGCTTGTTTTAATACCCATTATGTGTGTACCTGTATAGTCGGGATTTGATTTGAAAACCGCTTTCGATTTGGAAATGGAAATGTTTGCAATTCTGATAAATCCCCTGGATAAAAAAAACCGACAGAAAAAGGGTTACCATTGATGGAATTATATCAATTAGGATTAAATCCGATTCTATTGAACTGATTTGACGAACGTAAAATACGTTAAAAGATTACAATTTTATTTACTTTGTGAGAGCATTTATTTGTTAGTTTTATCATTCAAAAAATAGTGCATCCTTTTGAGGATGGCTACGTGATGCTTTAACGATAAGTTGGTAACCGTATTAACGGATTAGTTTTAACTTTCAACACGTTCGTTAGTTGTAATTATCGTTTCCTTTCACTCGAAACCGCACATTACGTGTAATTAAGCATTATGTATCGCTACGCAAGTTCATCACTTAAATAACCGTAAAAATTATGCTAACGAAGTGCGAGAGTAGCATCTGTTTTGCATTTTGAATTTTGATGAAGTTGTTTTAACCGTTACTCAGGCTAAATATGTTGTATGTATATCGATAAACGATATTAGACCGTATATAATGCGATAACTGTTAGAGGAGGAATCAAGAGTCTTATCTCTTCATATATCTGAAGCGCGATTAATAGTTTAACGGTGGTTTTATTATTTACACATAAAAGCCGAGATACATACAGTCCGTTTTATGATAATAATTTAAAGTACGAGAGATAGGCTATAATTATTGAGAATTGATGGTGTATTACTTTATCTGTCAATTGCAGTTTAGTTATTAAACAATTCGGTCGTTGTTTTCTTTCGGTCGGCACTGTATTTGGTGTCATTATGATCCTATACTGGAGCAAGGAATTTATAGTAGCGGCCACCGTGGCCGGAACTGGCACAGGTACAGTAAAACCTCGTTATAACGCTCCTGACGGTCCATAGAAATCACAAACACTGTTAAAAATAAAAGAACATTTATTTGGAGATCTATTTGTTTATGTAAAAAAGTAACACAAAAATTAAAACATAAACGCAAATAAAATAAAATTTATAAATATTAAATATTTTATTATTATATTAAATATTTCATTTTGTAAGCCTCGGTTTTAAATAATCGTCCATATGTTTTTGTGTAAGGCAGCGCAAACTTTGATCAAAAACCGAATGTTCTAACGTATTAATATGTTTGAATGTTGCGTCGTCTACTTCCGGAGTACAGTAGAAAAAGGTTCAGATTGTCCTTGAAGCGTCCAAAACGTCATATACTCTCGGTATGGTTACTGCAGGTGATGCTATCTCATCTTCTTCGTCGATTTCCCTCTCTTTTGAAGCACTCTGACTGTCAGGGCTTCTAGGCTTAAAACTTCACTGGTTACAAGATCGTTGTCGAACTCATCAAACCCTTCCAACTCAGGCAAGCTTCTTCTTGATAAAAGATTTCGCCAACTTTCATCGACTATCTGTGTTCATATCATACCAAACCAAAAGAAAATGTCAACAAGCAAAAATAAAACAATTAAGAACAATCTTACCTCTTCAGCGTCTTGCTCTTCTATAAAATTTGCAACACCGGCTTTCTTGAAGCAATTACAAATTGTTTCTTTTTTGATGTCCATCCACGCAGCATATAGAAAGTGGATAGCATCGAAAACTTAAATTTTTGGCAAAGCCGAAGTAGAGTTATCCATCATAGATAGGTATAGCTGGACCACTCTCTTTCTGTAGCCTTGTTTCAGAACTTTTATGATTCCCTGGTTGAGAGGTTGAAGGGCACTCGTGGTGTTGGGCGGCAGAAAAACCAACCTAATGTTTTTTAGATTTACGCCTTTTGAATGCGCAGCACAATTGTCTAGCAGTAATAGTACTTTGCGATCTTTTAATTTGGTGTCCCACTCATAAAACCATTCCACAAGTCGATCAGAAGTCATCCATGCTCGAGATTGTGACGAATAGGTGCATGGAAGTGTTTTCACGTTTCTAAAACACCGTGGCTTAGCATATTTCCCTATTACGAGCGGCTTCCTCATGTGTGTTCCTATGCTATTTATACAAACGAGAACTGTTAATCGTTCTTTGCTCATTTTTCCTCCGTGACATTTCTCGGTTTTTAAAACCAAAGATCTATCCGGCATCAGTTTGAAAAACAACCCAAATTCATCCGCGTTATAAATTTCTGAGAGATTGTACCCAGCGGTGAGCGTAGAAATCTGTTTTTTCCAGTCGTATATTAAATCAGAATTTACCGAATTTGACTCACCACAGATTTGCTTATAAACAATTGAGTGTCTATTCTTAAACCTATCGAGCCACCCTGTTGAAGCGCTGAAATCGGCGATTCTCAGGGAATTTGATACTTGCAGGGCTTTTTCTTGCAAAATTGGGCCACTTATCGGAATGTTAGAACTCCTGGTTTGTATAAACCAATTTTTTAGAATGGTTTCTAACTTCTCGTATTTTGCGGATCGTATTTTGTTGCGGCTAGTGCCTTCATGAAGCGGAACAAAATCACTTCGTCTTTTTAAAATCGTACGCAAAGTTGACGCGCTAATGGTTTTCGACGCGCCAATTTTTTTTTTATTTAAACTAGATTTATCAAACTCTTTTTTAAATAATTTTTTTCTTTGACTGATAACGATTTCCGTGACATTTTTTTTTAAGTTGCATACGTGCAAGGCAGGATCTCATAAAAGACTGAAAAGCAAACTTGATGTGTATCCCTAAAACAAACAAGTGATTATTCGTAGAAAGATTGATCGAAAATTCATAGAGCTTACGTTTGCGAAACCTTTTAATACAGCAGATGTTGTTTTCGTGCGGCATTTTCTTTTAATCTTTTGTCAATTTGCCGAAATATATTGCAAAAAGAAATTAAAATATGTTGAATATTATCTTCAATAGGAGCGTTATAACCGGGAAATCGGGGCATTGTAACGAATAAAATTTCAATGGAAACTTACTCGTAGGGACCGGGACCGACAGAAAAACGCGTTATACCCGGAAAATCGTTATAAGCGGGAGCGTTATAACGAAGTTTTACTCATATTTGTTACTTGTGGCTGTTCAGGCCACAATGTTTTAAAAAGTAGATGCATTAAAGTATCTAAGTTTTACTTTTTTTGGGAATACAATGCCAAAAGCGCCCAAAAAACAAAAAAAACGCTTACGTAAGGAGGCTGTAAGAGGTGGAATGACAGTTTTGAAAGCCTCCAAAACATTCCCAGTTCCCAGAAGTACTTTGAGGTACAAATTATCTGGTGCACGATCTGAAACGTTTGGAAAGGTAGGGCTAAATTGTGTATTAGGTGATGAAACAGTTTCTGCGTTATGTGAATGGATGCAGGAATCATGTTCCAAGGGTTTCCCCATTACTAAAGATGGTCTTGGTTATACGGTACAAAAGATATTAAATGAGACTAAAGAGGAAACGTTTACCAATAATCTTCCAGGTCGTAAATGGTTTGAAGCATTTACGACTTGTCATCCGGAACTATCCGTAAAACGTTCTGAGTTATATTAGTAAGGCACCTTCAGTTGTGACCGAGGAAAAAATTAGAAAATGATTTAAAAATACTGTGGACGATATAATGGATACGGACCTAACTGTTTGACTTTGAGCACAATCTTTATCTTGGAAAAATTACAAAAGTATATGCTGAAGAATATACTATCTGTACAATAAGTTGAATCTGTACAATGACAAAAGCTCTTAATAATTGGAAATAGCCATATCACAAAGATAAAATTACGTACAAAACCGATGAAATAGTTCAAATTATTAATGTGCCCATCAAGGTTAATTCTAGAGAAATGGGATAGTTTTAAGTGACATAAATTTTGGTTCCTTATATTTTTATTTGTTTATTTGTTATCTTATTCCATATTGTTTTGTTATTTTGTTTTATACTTAACTGAATTTATTTATATATTTTGTTATCAGTGTATCAAGTTAATAATGTTTGTATTATTTTGATGTTTATGCATTTTTTTCAACTTCAAAATTACATATGGCCTCAACTGGTAAAAAGAGTGGCCTGAATTGGTGGTTTTCTGGGCGGCATTGGTGAAAATCGTTTCATTCACTATTTATCTTCTATTCTTGTCTTTTGCAGAATTTTTATGAATGTTTGTATTGTTTAAAGGAATGCGGCCGCAACTGGTACTTTTACTCTATTACACTTAAAACATCTAGGCTTCTTTCTTTTGTTCTTGCTTTTTCTTTTACTCCTCGGGTATCGTCAAGTCTCTCGATGTGGAATTGGGAATATGGTAATTGGAATGTAAACCAAATTAAACAAGTCAATTTCAGGTAAGGCTACATGCTGGGTGTATTGGTCAGTCGTGAAATGGTCAATCACCACAGTTCTGATATAATCACCAGAAGCCAAGAATAAGCCACCATGCATACCGTATTTCCAAGAGGTACTTAAATGCTGGAACTTTAGAGTCATCTGATGTCCAGGTAGGAATTTTCCATTTATTCTACGCATGCATAGACCCAATCGTTTGCAAATTTGTTAGCATGTGTCTACGCTCTTTTTACATGTCCATTATTACTTGGGTTAATCCAATTTAACTCGTTCAATTACCTAAATGTGATATCATTCAGTCATTTAACACTTACCTATATGTAATAAATATCAAGTAGTAGATTTTCTTTATCTATAAAGGATTCATTACAAGTTAAATACCTGTAGATTGGCGCTCATATTGTTATATTATTTTTTGTGTACTTCCTACATGTATGATACATTTAAGTGGGAATAACAGCTGTTATTACAAAACCGAATAAAATCTCAAATTGTCATAATAAATAATTATTGAGACAACACCTAGATCACATTTAACCATTTCATTAATTGTTAACATCACTTGTACAAATGTACCATTTTGTCATTCCAGGGATCATTTAAGCGTTACAGTTGCACTAATGAAACGTTTGTTGTTTATTGTTTTGAAATAATATTATTGCAAGTTAAACTTATTAAACCATGTTGGTGAAATAATTTAATTGTAGTAATATATGTATTTGTTTACATATATTTTTAGTATTGTAATATATTTTGAACGAAACTTGTGATATTGGTATTATTGTTCATGACCCTGGCTTCCTCGCTGCTGGCCACAGCTGACGCCCTCTATTAGAAAGAATACTAAAGTTAATGAGCGGCTGGCCTAACGAAGGATTTTTGCTGGACTTTCTAGCAA
>SMLS01071455.1:0-12106 GCA_004785975.1 Popillia japonica | reverse complement strand
CTGAAATATGTAGGTATCACTATCTCTAGCAGGCGTACTTTGAACTACATAGTTGATGTTGGAACAGTAGCCTTCAAGAGGATAGTAGGCTCTTTCAGAGGTTAAAAAATCAATTTGGATTAATACAGCAGTCCCCCCAACAGATCTTATATTTCGCTTAGAGTGCCTGATCGACCTAATAGCTAATCGAATCTACCTTTACATCTGTCATTTCTGGTACACTGCCAATCTATACATGAACAAATTCAACACTTGAACAAATTCTGGCACTGACCGTAATCATTGCAGGCTGGATTTATAAATGTGTTGACAATTGCGAAATACCTACACCGAAATTTGAATGTGGTGTTCGAATGCAGGGACGGTAGCACAGCTCTGCAGCGGTAGTGGTGTGGGCTACGTTTCTATTAAGTAAAATCTGTTAAACGGTACTTTGTTAGATGATGGCAAACAGTTCTTTTATATTTATATGTGCTGAGTTGTGTTTCGCCTACAGGAGCAAATGATATGCATCAAACGCTGCTTCAACCTTCTTGAATAAGTCTTTGATGATAATGCTTTACGCCAAACGCAAACTTGTACAAGAGTTTCAATTATGGATATGTTTCGGTTGATGATGGTGAGTCTCAAGGCGAACAGTTCACAACATTCATATTATTTTTTTTTGTACTTTTGTGAATTATCATACACCCTCACAAGGCAGTTATTGCAGCGGTTTCTAACTTCATCCGCTGAAATCTCTAACTCTTGCTCTTGTGCTATTGAGGTGCATAAGTAAATTGCTTTCAACGACTCACATTTTGTCATGCTATCGGTTTGAATAGAACCAAAGCAAAGACAGGTCATCAATCGAGCAATATTATTAATTATTTGTAATTGCGGCATATACTGAAATTCATTTTTGAAAAATTGCTTACAATGTAGCTATCTATATAACCTCGTAAATACACTAATGGGAAATTATACTTCAACCATGCATTTGATTAATATTACCTAAATATATACGGCGATATACATACGCTACAACTAAACACGGCGCTTTAGACTTGATCCTCAATAGATTATACATTATGGTACTTTGGTGTTAAGTATAGAAATACGTAGAGCGTGAGCAAGTGATTTGTGTTTATTTTTAAACTAAGAACTATCGATTATATACTGGATACAAATCGTTATGACGTTCCCCAGAACTCGGACATAATCAAATGCACATGGTACTTCTCACGGAATAAGTTTAATCGAGATGTTTTTAGTATTTGCAACGAGTTCCTAAATAATTAACTAATCCACGATACTATTTTGGTATGTGAGTTGTTCAAATATTTACGTGTAGCGCCGGTAAATTTAGATTTGAGTTTCTATTCTTAGCTGTACGCGTTCAAATATAAATTTGATGTGTAATTTCGATATTTTTGGAATAACTCTATGATTCTTTCATATAAATTCGCTTTTTTAAATAAGAATTTGCGTCAACGATTATCTAAAATTACAATGCGACGTCTAACAATGGGAAGGCGGATATAAATATAGATTGAATAAGAAGCCGGGTGGGAAAATGTCTTTGTGGTTGCATCTACGTGATACGTAGTATATTTATCACGTATTTTGGAAGATGTCTGCTACCTTTTTTGGTCTTTGATCTCCAAACTCTTTCCGTCCGCTGGCTGTATTTTGGACTTTAATTCAACAAATATAAACTGACATTCCACATGCTAATGTTAGACTTCAATGGATTTCAATGAACTGAAAATGACAGCGTAGTGAAGCTTGAGGGTTTTGAACCTCAGCGTAGGTTAATCGGTGATCAAAGCGATTTAATTTTTTTACCGGAAACATTGCATTAGTATCTTAGTAAACATAAAAATTTTATAATCCTCTAGGGTGGAGTAGGAGTCACGATGACTACGATGGTATCTTTTGACTAGTGATTTCAAAAGTAAGACATTTTGTGTCACTAGAACAAGAAGTAAACTCGTTGCTCGACTATATTTAAGAAGACTTTCTTGTATACATAGAAATAGAATGACCTATTTCTGTGGAAATTGTATTAAGTTAAATATAAATAATAAATTGTCCGCAGAATTTTGACTTTCCGTCACATAAGGTTGCAGTGCAAAATATGTCGTGCAAGATTGTACATATTTAGTGTAGTCATCGCGATTTTTCAATGATCGAGTCAATTAGTTATTGGTGAAATATTTATAATATCCCTAAGCTATTCGGCCGAAAAAAATCATTTAGTCTAAAAGGGTTGTTGCTACTGTTACATATTCTTTCAACTTGCAAAGGATAAGTGTTGTACACCGAGTGCCAAAAAGCAGCTTTGGAAAATTGGCTAAGCAAATGAGGATATGGGAATAATTGCTGCAAAACCATGCACTACCTACGTTGGTGATCGAAGGTAGACTTAGAATAATAACTCAAATAATCCAGAGCCGTAAGATTGGTACTTGATACTAATTGACAAGTTCATTTCGCTTGATTTTGCGGCAATCATCTTTATTGACGGCGAAATAATCTTCACTGTGATTGTTACTGACTATGGTCAAGGTGTTCAATGATGTTTAATTCGTTTGATGAAATTGTATAAAGTGGCTTGGTAGAGATAAGGAGAAGAAATGCATAAGTGGAAAAGCAGATACCATTGGCTGCAACTATTGGTCGTTATGTGTCTCCAAGGAGCGTCTCAAATTTTGTTATATACTGCAGTATTAAAACATCTATAACATTAGTCAAAACCCAAAATTTAAATTTGGAAACAAGAGGGCTTGTTCTAGAGATCTTACAAGCGATTGCACTTATCTTTACAATTTACTTAAAACTGTTAATTAAAAGTTTACAAGTATTTAGACACAGAGTTTTGCGGAGTTTTTGATACCAGATTTGATGCGAATCATAATAAGTGTGTCAGGACAAATTACTATAGCACCAAGGCTGTGTATTAAGTATAGAAATTGGATAGAAGTGTAATAGACCAATCAAAAGTTTTGGGGAACTGCAATAATCATATAAGTGACAAAGTCTAAACGAAAAACTGGTATTTGAGTACTTTTCGGATGGATTCTCTTCAGAAAGGTCAGCTATTCAGGTATGATTTTGACAATCTCTATACGTTGGCGATTGCTGTAGCCTAATCCTACTAAGTAAGTAGAAACCTCTAAGTGTGGGGTGGCTAATTAGGTTTTCTGTATGAGAAGTCTTTGTCCCTTTTCAGTTTCTTTCGTCTGGCATCATCATAGCTGATGTCATAGTAGAGCAGTCAAAATCTTTTACATTTAATACCAAATGTCAAGTTATAGCCTGACAGGAATAATTTAGTTTTTATTATTGCAAATAACTAATTTTATGTTTTACTAATCGTTGTCTTTAATTTGTTGTCTAGCGTTTTTAATATCTTGTTCTCTGAGGTCGAATTACCAAGTTAAAACTATTAATGGCTGCTTTCAGAGATCGGTTCGCACGACCGCTCCTTGATAGATTGACCTGCTCGTCCACTAAATAGCAAAAAGGTTAGCAAAAAAGAATTTGCCCAGTCATTAATTAAAGATTTCGACAACGCTATCCGCTACCGCAGCGCATTCCAAAACAAAACATTTAATTTAACTTTTTGAATTACGTAAAAAATAAGTTGGTACTCAATGGGTTATTCCTGGGTAGCTCATATTTGTTGTAATGAAAATTGAAATAAGTTTTATTGTGAATTACGTATGTGAAAGCAATGACAATTATAGACATGCCAATAGTTTACCCATAAAATAGCCCACGAAGATAAGTTGCTTTCAAACAGATATATCTTGATCCAATACATTTGGTGCTTTGAATTATTTATACGTTGTTAAATTCCATCGACATATTAAATCAATGGTAATTTTAGCATACAACATATATTCTTGTTCTTCTGCTGTGAATGAAATAAATCAATAAGATATAATCAGATATTTTCACACTTTGAATTCACTTTTCGCTCCGATCATATTTCCTTAGATAGTTAGGCTAATTGTGAATTGGTACGATATCTTGTATCTCCTGCTTCTATCCATTTACACACTAACTTGTTTCCAGCGCGTACCATAGTCGATCACGTATACGTATAGCACAAATTGCTCAGGAGATTAGCGATAATGACTAGTTTTCAATCGGTTTGGATACTGTTGATGTAATTCAATACACCTCATTCGAAAACGCTTCAATACACTCGATGCAAAATAACAATAAAAGTCACTGTATACTTCCTGATTTAAGAAATTGTCTTCAACGTTTACAAGCAAAATAAAAACTGACAAATACATAGTCTTGGACAATGGAAATTATAACGTGTAACATACTCATAGCAAACATTATCAATTCAGAAGTTTAGGAAGAAAAAGTAATAATAATAATCTTTATTGATTCATAGTATCATAGACAATTGAATCAGTCAGAAAAACAACTAAATATAAGTAAGTAACAACCCCACACCAATAACATAATTAAAATTGAAAATATTAATAAGCAAGCATTAATAATAAGTATCTACACTACTATCATATATGTAACAATGTATAATTGAACAATACAGTACGCATATGGAACGAAAGGAATCGAAGACTCCTAATTCTTGAGAAAATAGTCTGACTAATTTCTGTATTACGAAAAGATTACAAGAGTGAATTAGCAATCCATATGTAGGCTATTGGCTTCTGGCTGTAGCAATTTTCAACCTAATTCAGACTTACTTTATCCAGGTATAAGAAAGCTTTCTTAGACAATATAAGGGAGAAAGAATTCCACAAATTTAGATAGCTTCTTTGGCAAAAAAAGAACATGCAGAAGAGCAGTAACTGTTAATAACTTTAACAGTATCTTCACTTACTTTCAACTGGTATAGGTAAACTAGCTGGGTAAATAATGACTCAAATTGTTACCAAGCAGATATACTCGCGGACTATGTTTCAGAATCCAAGAGGTACAAAGGTGGGGCTTCAAACTAGGATAGGGTGGTAAAAAATAATAAAGTAATTTTAAATTAATCTGGCCGATCGAACATCAGTACTTCGACACCTAAATTTCTTTTTGCAGAATCAAAAACCAAAGAAATAAGATAAACGTACAAGGGAAGTAACTGAAAAGCAGCCAGTACTTGCAGTCGTACGGAGAATTACTAGAAGAGTCTGAAAAGAAACAAAAAAAAACGAGAAACAAAGAGGTATAAATTAGCCAACGAATTATAATTAGGTATCTGTGAGTTTGGACGAAAAGACAAAATGAACTAAGAAATACATTGCATTATGTAATTCAAATTGCGAATATATGGGAGTTTTGTTAAGCCCTGTTTAATAGCCTAATACATTTTTCTTCCTAATTAAATTATTTGTATTGTATAGTTACATTATAAATCTTCGCAGACCTTTGGTTTAATCCACATTAAAAAATTAAATGGCCAGTGGAAAAATAATATTCAAAAGTGGAAAATTCCGTCGCTGAAGAGACAATTTTATAGCAACCGTATGGCCAACATATGTACGCGCTATTTGAAATATAAAATAAAATTACAAAGCTCTGTTTTATAGCGTCAAGGCGGACAGATTCAAGCAGCAAAACGATGGATTTTGGTAATAAAACAGAATATTTCTAGCACCAAGGAAACAATTCCTCAAAGCGACATCATAATAGTTTAACTACGCCGATTTTACTACTTTGCACAAATGGACATCTATGGCTCATAGGCAACGACGGCAACGGCTGTTAAAAAATATGTATGTATCTATGATCTGCTCATTTGACACAAACGCAGCACTATGTTGTATATACATATTTGTCTCTATATAAACTATAAATTTGGATTACAAAATGAAATTAAAAACATATCGATAGAATATGAAACTAGCTGGATAGTGGTGGAATTGTTTCCTGAATTCTTGTTTCTAATATGTACAATACAATTTTACTTATGACACTTTGCCAACTCGTCTAGAATCTAAAATAACTGAGAAAAGTTTTGGGGTAAATTAATTGCAGTGCAATTGCTTTCTCTTATTGGTAATCTAGAAGATGGTTAGAAATTTCTATGATAGATTTTTAAGAACATTAGTACCACATTTCAGTAGGTTTCCTGTGAAATTTTCTTTGAATATTGTGGGCCGTTGCAGCTCTGAATTCCTAGCGGAAGGTGGTGAATATCGCTCAGCACTAATAATTGTAGTAACCTTTTGTTCTACTGACTAGCAGACTTTGATGATGTGTGCCATTAGTATAATGAGACATTTGCATCTTGACAAGACTTGGCTTTGGTTACACAGGTCTATCGATTCAGGCATCGTGTTCAAAGGCAATTTATTATAGTTGTTCAAGTCGCTTGGCTAAGTATCTGTGGTAACCAACACGTAAATCAGAATTAAACTTGACTCATTTCAGAAATGTTCGGAAAAACAATCAAAAAAAATTCTGTGGGGACATACTGTAGTAAATAGAGTGCATCTTACGATAATGACCTAATTCTATCCGGACTTGGTCTTGGGTTACCACAGGCCTTTATATAATGATACAAAACAACTGCCTAATTCGAGCTAAACCTTGTCGTATGACATAAAAGACTTCGTTTCAACTGAATTTTCAATATCATATTTATTGCAAGAAATTGGGTAACCTCGATATTTTTCTGAACGAATAGATTTCGCTTTGTGTTAAGTTTAATTAAGTTGGTCGCCCGATGGAGTTATACTTGGTGCAGGCATTAAAGACTTGCGAATGCTCAGTAGTGGATGAAGAACGGTAAATTTTATTAATCTGTTTTATTGAGGCCGTTTGGAAATACTGCAGTTATGGGCAACATCAGTTGTTAAATTCGAGAAAATTTCAATTCGTCTGTTGGAATCTGAAAGCCTTCATAGTAATTTATGTTAATACTGATGCAAAATGTAATACATTAGACACATTCCTCTTTTACATAAACCAATTAATAGAACATGGAAAGAAGAAATAATGCGAACACATTAAAGATTAGCTTTAGACAGATTTCCGACACGCTACTTCCAATTTCGTTTTTATAGTTACGTTAGTACCTGACAGTATTAGTTATTACGCCAGAGTAACTTTGGGATTAGCGTAAGTGTAATTGTCGTACGAGTACAAGTGGGTAAGGCTGATAGGTTTGTTGGACAGGGATTACCGGCAGCATAAGCTGTAGTGATCTCTAATTTTCAATTTACCGCTGCATATTTAAACAGAGATTTCGTTTAATATTACGTAAATTCGATTAACTGAATTAAACTTAATCGTTCATTATTAGTAACACCGCGTCACTTGTTGATACTATCAATATGGTTGCAGCATTCGTAAATTTAAGCATTATTCTTTTTATCAAAATCAAACTTGTGAGTAGTAATAAATTGATAACGTTCGAAATGTTAAGTTCGTTTAATGTGCGTGGTATGTTTGTTGTGGCATTATAACAGTTATTTCGTAGAAAATAAGCAAAATTTATTTGAACGCAAAATTACCTCGCCCACATTGTATAATGGGTTCAATACACTTGGATTTAATTTCTTTGCTGCGTTGGTGTATAGTGTTATAATGTCACTGCCAAGTGTGGATGTTAGAGGCGATACATGCCTAAGTAGAATAATGAAATCTTACATTTTAGAGCGAAATTATTTAAAATAGGGTTTTCATTTCAGTACTTGTTGGAGAGTCTAGTTTAATAAAAAATTATTGTGCAAAATCTTTGAAGCAGTGACAGTCTATTAAATCACATAGAACCCGGTGTATTGTATTGTTGCGGGAACCAAATGAAAGATAGTGTCTGACTATGGTAACAGTTCAGTATCTTTGGTGGTCGTGCGGATACAGTTGTAGCGAAACTTAAACTGCGTAAGAAATTTTCGTGGAGTTGTCAAAAGAAAACAACCATCTACACAGTGCAAGTACACATAAAAATAACAACAATTCAAAATTGACCATGTTATTTAGCAAAAAGATTAAGGTAAATTCTATAGCAGATTTTGGTTGGAAGTCTAGAATGGTAGATATTGTTGTCGTAATGGATCGTAAGGACAAACAGAGTCCTTGAAGAATTGGACCATTTTAATATCAGCGAGCCCATTCAGTACAAGACTAATATGGAAAACAAATTATATTCCGGACCTGACTGAATATACATACTTATGTTTATATTCCTCAGGACACTAAAGAATGCTGTGCAAACAATTTATAATCGAATGTATGTAAGTGCGTATTCATAAACCAACAGGCAAACTATTCATAAAGCGCTTCGCCAATTGTAGCAGCTCAACTAATATCAATAACGCATCTAGGTGATCCATTGATTTCTACAAAGCTGACTAACTTTTTCGGTGGCAGAGACAGAGAACAACTGCAAGTTGTTTTTTCTACAATATAAATAGGAGTTATTGCCTTTAAATTTGTAGTTTATAATTGCGGATTCAAATAATTGTGGCCTTTTTACAATAAATATCAAACCATTTACTTATTTTTTATCTAGCGTTGTTATAAATCAAACAAAAATTTATCTTGTGACTAATTTTAATAGCTGCGCGAGAAAAATCAATTAAATGATTTGATCCTTATTATGGAGTATTGTTAGTAGTTACTTTTTTTAGTAACCTTGTATAGAGACGGGCATTTTTCTTGAACGATGAACGATGCAACAGCTGGCAACAGACTAAATACTTCTATATCGATCGTACGTCGCACAGCTGATTCGAAATGATACATGCCTGGATGCAGTCTTCGTTCGCTTTCTACCGCACATGTCCAGACCCGGCGTAAGGCCAATTGAATTCTTTATTATTTTTTTTTCTGCAGTTTGCGTACGAATAGAGACTTCATATTTTTGGTTTACTTTTTCTAGCATTCCAGCTTGCGATTGCTGCTACTCCGTATTTCTATTGAGGGAACACCCTGTATAGCGCTTAAAGTTTTAGTACTTTATTAATCTACACTTGTTTGAGCATCATGTAAATTTTGAATAAATAACCAACAAATATTTTTTTTAACATTCGATAAAGAATCTGATCGCGAGATTTTGAGGTTTTGGTATTTTTTTGGATCAATGTAGTTTGAGAATGCTTAATTCTTAGAGTTTTTGTGCTTGAGGAGAAGTCTGTATGGTCGCCGGGTGTTCTAGTTTCCTCTTATAAAGGAATACGTTTAGTACAACATCTCTAATCCATTCAAAATACAAAAATTTTTGTTGGCTTTATCAAGAGAGCTGAATCCGAGAAATAAGTAAGTATTGCAATAATTCACACCGCAGATTGGTGGTATTGCACTGCACATTGATGCCACTAGACACAACATCCCTAGGCAACATTCGTACAGCTTCTGAAAACTGTGGACAAAGTCTTTTTGTGCGATCATTATCACAATAGCTGTTACGCGGATGTGAACGCAACACACTCTTCGCTATCGCGGCACATCTTGTTTTTTCTTTACGAAGTTTTTTGATCCTCTAAAATAATAATTTCCAAACGTTCTGAGCCAGTTTTAGGTAATCACTCGAAATATGTAATTCTAGAAATATTCTAAAAATTTTCCAGCAGATTTTGGAACTTGAGTTTGGCTCTGAAGAACCACTATGGTTTACTTCATCGATTGCTGTTTTGTTAAAAAAATGAATCTACATACATATCATCCATAGTTACAAGATGATCCAAGAAATATCCAAACTGGCGGTTAAGCATGTAGGCATCCAATGCTTTTTCATATTGAATGCGACGATGCGATGTTATATTAAAAAAGGTTACCATTTCAATGGGAAGGTGTCCTCATTTGAAGGACATTATCCAATCCCTGGACATTATTTTTGATCTTGAAGGACATAATCCAATTTTTCACAAACATGAGCACTGATTTCTACATATATTAAGCATACATTCGTATAACTTTTTTATTTTAACATTTTGTCTATAGTGCTGCTTCAGCTTTTTGAAATAAAATTTTTAATAAGTCGATATTGCTGTCATGATGTGATATTGGTTAGTAAATTCTGACTGATTCTAAATTTATTCTATAGGGTCATCCACCATTTTTTTAAATCTTGCTGTTAATAAGCAACAAATCTGACTTGTTTTATACAGAAATATTTCTTTTTCTACCAAACTGACTTAAGGCGAAACCAGTTTCTAAAACATTATAGTATATTATTATTACGTAGATGAAGATGATTGCGTTTTGTGTTGTTTTGACAGTCAGTCAAATAAAGCAGTAGTTTTATATTATAAGCGTCTATTTATTATTAAAATATGTAAATGTATGTTTTAGTATTAATCTATAACACGGAATGAATTATTACTTAATCCTTTTAAGTTGAAGCTGCGTTGTTAACAACGATTTCCATTTATTGTCAGACAGCTTAGAATAATCTAACGCGGCCCTCGCAGTAACATATGCACGCATCGTAGGTGCAAATTAGAGCCGGAGTTTTGTTTTTATTAAAATTTATATCAAAAGGTCATGATTACTGTTGTCGAGCTTTAAATACAGGAAAAGCATCATTTAGATATATGTACATAAATAAATACCGACGCTAACCTCCCGGCTAATGTTTCATGAGTTTAGATGTTTTGATTCTGTCAGCGGTATTATTTTTTTTAATTTTTAATACTTTTAATAGGAGGGGGATGCCAGTATGGTTCCGAAAGGAAAAAGTTATTTATCAATTAAACATCTATTAAAAGAGCAAAAATAATGTTCTCATTCATGCATTTAAGAGATAGTTATAAATAAATTCTGTATAAATTTGGGGGAATGTAGTTTCTAAACAATTTCTAAACGGTAAAGAGCTTTTGAGCAGCGGATTTGAGTTGAGAGTACATTTTAATCTATTCTGTCATTCTGCCTACGTCATCGCACCGTTTTCGGATAGGTTGCCCTGGTTGTTTATAGTTTGCTTTGTTTTATCAAGTTATACAGTTTGAAGCTCCAGAGGTTTTATATGTGATTTAATAAAGTGAATTATTGTTTTTAGTGTAATAGTTTCCCATTCCTTGTCTGCCAGATAAACAATATAATCTAAAAGTTCTGCTAATACGGCCTGGCTCTCTCTCTCTCGCTCTGTCTCTGTAATATCCGATCTCGAGAATTGAGCGAGCTTTTAATATCTCAGAATTCATCTAATCGCTCTTTCTCGCTTCCCAAATTAACTTTGGTTTTTAATTTTATTTAAAGTATTTGTTTGTTGGTGTTAAAACTAACGACTTTAAAAAATTAAAGACTATCCAATTGTCCAATGGCATACTCTTGATTGAAATACTTAAAAATCACGAAATCGATTTGCTAACATTTATCAATGTAGCCCTTAGACTGACGGCTGATTTAAAATTTATTTTTTCTTTATATATATGTAGGTTTATAATAGACCTGTGGATTCGTTCATCTGCAGCTCTGCGATTTGAGTTCATCATCGCCATCAATTGTTCTAAAATTTCTGCGCAGTAACTTTGAGTAATTAACGTTCCCTGAAAAAATGTTGGTCCAATGATTTGCCTTTGGGCGTATTGTATGTGGATTTTCACTACTCCAAATTGATGTATTTTATGAATTAAGTATCCATTTTACAGAACTATGCCTCATCAGTAAAGATAACTCTCTATTATTAATGTTCATATTTACAAACCAGTCACAAAATTGTAGTCTACGTGGATAAAGTTGTAAATCTTTTTTCAATAATTTGTGAGATGTACCAACAGAGTTGATTTGATTAATTTGTTGACTCCGGTGTCGAACAGATGCGGTTCATTTTCCATTATTTCTTCAACACCATTGACAACTTGAGGTGTACGTTTCTTAATTTCTCGCCTGCCTGATTTTCTTGAAAACTGCCAGTTTCAGAAAACACTTTAGAGTTCTATCCAATGTTTTCTTAAATTGCATATAATCCATTGCAAAATGTGGAAACTCAGCTTTGATGCAATCTTGAACCAAGCAAACTCATACACCATCAATTTTATTACCACTTCGATAATTAGCCTGGACTAAAAAAATCTTGTGTTCTAAAATGACGGTCATTTTGAAACTTATGTTTAAAACTGAGAAACAATTTGTTTAAACTAGAATCGACGTAAGAACTTAATTGCTACTTGTGCTTCACAAATTGAAAAATGATAAA
>SMLS01071454.1:0-18413 GCA_004785975.1 Popillia japonica | reverse complement strand
GGTGGGTAAGTGGAGGGGCCTCAATAATTTTGTATTAAGTTGTAAGTTAGCGAAGTATGAAGCTTTATCTCTAGTATATGGAAAAATATACGTACATGAATTGTACATAATAAAATTTATATTTGGGGCTCGCTTCTTGCGTTCTTCTACCGTTTCGGTGGCTGGAGACAATTGGCGAGTTGGGGCGAACCCGGGAGATTAGGTCAACAATTTCAACAAATCTAGAGAACGCTGTCCGCAATCCCAGAAACAGCTCTGGGAAGAACTATTACATACCTGTCACAACATTCTAGCGATGTTTTACAAAAACTAGTACTTCGCTTGCCAAAAATTGGCAAAGCCATTATCAAGTGCAAAGGTGGATATTTTAGTAAAACGAAGCAAATTTATAGTTTATTGGACAAAAAATATGGAATTTTCTCGGAAAGCGCGGACGATCATAGTGATCCCTCACTTTCTGTCGGTAGTGTTTATGTTTTCTAGTATTTGTTAATATTTGGCAATAAATTTAGTTTGAGTAGCATTTTAACCCTCTGCCGGCCCATTGTGTTACAAAACCCTGACGCAGTATCTATTGGAATGTAGTTCATGTGCGGCATTCGTTTACTATTCTTGTGGCATCAACAAGACAATCACAACAGCACACTAATGCACCATACGTTGCTGATCTTTTTAGATTTATATTTAACAACGATGTAATTTTGGCAAGTCACTGTTATTTCCTTGTACCTTGGAAATATCCTTTAATTTCGAGTGTTGAAGTTCTCTATTGGCTCTATTCCGTCTTTAAACGATTACAATTTCTACCATTATTTCAGAGTGATTTATGACGTTCAAGTGCTAATACCTCAACGCGCCTTGTAACAATATTATTATCATTCCAGATAGCAATGTAAAATTTTTGAAAGGTTACTGTTTATCATAATTTATTGTAGCCAACAATTGTCGCATAATCTTGTTCCAATTTATCAAGTTGTACAACACAATATACCTACATAATATAACCAGAACCAGATTTGAGTGATAAATAAAACCTTGCGGATTCTTCTATTTATAGATGTATCAACAATGTATTTACGCCCAAGGTACGTGTATTTTGTAAATCCTCCTGCTAGACATACTATCCAAACAACGTAAATAGAATTTGCGGGTGTTATTCGAATGTGTGCTCGTCTCTTTTGTGCGTACACTCAGTCCTATACGAGTCATCCGGACGTCGCAAACGTGCGAGAATATATCTCCCTGCACAAACATCTTTCAAGGGGAAAGAGAAATGCATTTCTGTTGTATTTAATTCTAGTATCGGGACAGTGATATAGTGGTTTTGAATTAATTTGTAAATATAAATCTATCATCCCGAACGCGATGCAGTTCGGTCTTCGGATACTATGCCAAGAAATTCAAGTCTAGGATGCGGGCAAAAATTAGAGCGTGGAGGCTGGAGTAGGCACAGGATATGTTTTGAAAAGATGTAGTGGGATGTGGAATAGTACCAGTGCTTAAAATATAACATGTGTTATAGTGGTGTTTGGAAAAATAAAACGCGACAGTTCCCATTACGTTCGCAGAAATAATTGTAGCATAACATGATCACATTTAGACATTTTGTTTTGCGACATGTTATTTTGACTGGTCCAAATTTTTTACGGTATGTAATAAGGCCAGAGTTTTTCCATGCTTGTCCAGCCCCTAAAAAGATAAAAGCGTGTTTGAGTTCTATCACATGACGTTGTTCATGGAGGTTGGTAAAAAATTCAGAACTTAACTATTGTATAGGTTTACACTGGTGTTAAATTTACTAAAGTTATCACGAAAAAAACTTGGAAACCGTTTAGGAAATCCTATAATGTTATCTAGATGGCGCAACTAAACCTAAACTACATATATTCTTATTTTAGACAAATTTTATCAATTGAACTGGTGTCGTTCAAAGTTCGAACAGTCGTTAAAGAACTTCTGAAGAAACTGGGAACATCATCCTCGAAACATTAGGTTTCACAAGGACAACACGACAAAACCCGGAAGACACCACTTCATGGGGTAGCTACTGTGAAAACCTACACTTAAAATTTATCAAATTAAAGTCAACCTCAGATAGGAATATCTAAATTTTCAGAAAATTCTACATATTGGATTTTGAATATAGAAAATGGGTTTTGCGACATGTTACTTTGACTGGTTCAAATTTTTGAAGGTATGTAACGAGGCCAGAGTTTTTCCATGCTTGTCCAGCCCCTAAAAAGATAAAAACGAGTTTGAGTTCTATCATATGACGCTGTTCAAGGAGGTTGGTTAAAAATTCAGAACTTAACTATTGCATAGGTATACACTTGTGTTAAATTTACTAAAGTTATCACGAAAAAAAACTTGGAAACCGTTTAAGAAATCCTATAATGTTATCTAGATGGCGCAACTAAACCTAAACTACATATATTCTTATTTTAAACAAATTTTATCAACTGCACTGGTGTCGTCCAAAGGAAAAGAGATATCACCATCTATTTAATAATTAATAATAAAGTGAATGCACAAAATTAAGATGGAGGTTAGTTGGTGTATTGGACAGGAATCAATGCTACGGCTTACTTTGTGCAGCAACCTTAGACGATTTTGTTTTGAAACTGTATGAGAGAGAACTCATGGTGGTGAAAACCAATGAAACACCAGAAAAAATTGCCAAGTGCAAGTCTGAAAACCTAGAGTCAAGGTTTTTCCAAAATACAATAATTTAATGTTCATGCTCGTGAAAAGGGGGAGGCAACTTTGAGAGCCCTCCTCAGAAGAAAAAACATATTTTCATGCTACAAAGAAGAAGTATTTTTCAAGCCATTACAGGCAAACTTAGAATTGGCAAGTACCAAGATAACCAGGTTGTTAAAATTGGTGGCCAAAACAATATAACTGGCGAATTTTTATGGGGGCAATTAATTCACAACCGAAACTCAAAGAAAAAAAATACAATTTTGGGCGAAAACTGGAGGAGAAGGGTTTTAGACCCAATTCTCCCCAATCTTTAGAATTTACGAAACGACTAATAACATACTTATTGCAGGCGAATTCTTCTTATGCTGCTTTCAATTCTGGCTGTGCTGAGCTCTCACGAAGTTAGTTTGTGACTCATTCTAGAGTGTCCCAGAGCACTGCCTAAGCTGATTGTGGGATATACAGAAAAATGGTTGGAACATTGAGAAATTGTAGTATGAAACCGATAATTGCAATGTATTCTAGTAATCATGTTAAAAGAAATTTAAATTTGCTAAAACTGGGGGCTGACAAATTACCAATTCTTCAGCAAAATTTTTGAAATGTTCCAGGATAAATTTCAAAATAGTAAAAGAATGTTTCCAGCCACTAACACAACCTTGAACAGTATAAAAAATTTCAAATTCAATTTTTTATATTATTTTGCTCTGAGAATAATGGAGAAAAAGCCAGCAAAACAATGAGCAAATTCTTCCAACATTTTTAACTTCTAGAAAGGTGGCCATACTCGAACAGAAAGATAAATTAGATCCTACACTAGACAGTTCCACAAAGCACTAAACGCCACATTGAGATACTAAGTTAATGTTTGCTCCACAACCTGACAACCCCAGAATTGTGCCGAATGTTGGAGAAGCCAATGAGAGAAAAGAGACGTTTTCTGTTGGTGTGATAGAATCACAAGAACATGTTGGAGAAACTGCAAAAAAGGAGCTCTCGTGAGGGTGGTTAGTAGATTCATTGAAGCAACTTTGAAATTTAGGGAAACTGATTATTACCTAACACAATTTCTGTTAGGACGTGGCAACTTTAAGAACTTATTTAACAAACTTCAGCATAGGAGAAGGTCTTTTTGAAGCTGGAAGATAAAACTCTAACACCTAATCTTCAAAGAATACCTTGAGGAAGAAGTAATGTGGAGAACATGGTGGTGAAACGAAGACAGTCCCTCACCTGTGAATTAAAGTCCAAAATCGCCGGCTCCAGAATCAAAGAGCTCCACAATCAAAACTGCAAATGGCTATTTAAAACTTCTGACTCAAGTTTTGCCCATTACTTAGGGGTTTGGTTCTAGTACGTAAAGAAATAAAATTGGAATAAAATTGTATTCAAGACTAAGCTTGCAAAATACCAAATCTCCGTCCAATAATAGTATCCTAGCTAGGTCAACTAACACTAAATTATGCGGAATTTTCGGAAAATTCTGGCTTCTAATATGGATCTATCTACCAGTATGTATACCTCCCCTTCAAGAGCACCGATCCCATCACATTTCTAATTTATACTTCCGATAAGCAAAGGTGCACCATCCATCTTTTCATAAGTGTTGAGCATCCAGAAACCACGCCGTAAATAAAAATCTCAAATTTCGTTTTCAAACGAAAGGACGGTCTTCTGTCGTGGATATGAAAACCGAAATTCCAACTGGTCGCAATAAATAATTGAAAGCGGAATTTTTAAGAGGTCAGTTTCACGGTACCTATCTTATCCTTTCCTCCTCTCCTTCTTCTCCATTTCGACTTTCCTACGAAAGAAGAAAAAAAAAAAGAAAAACTACCACATCGACACACTTCATCATCCGAACGTGTAAGGTATATCCCATCGAGAAGAAGGGTACCTTCACGTCAACAGTGCACGATGGACACCGAATTTGAAGTTACAGCTTCGATTTTATCCATCGACCCGAAAGATAGATAGATCGCCCAGAGGTCGCGCAATGGTGTCGCATCTACTGTTTAGTCATCCCACGACCGCTATCTGGCCCCGCTGTTTGTCCCTTCTTCTCGTACTGTACATTTTCGATGATATACGAGATATGGTGCGTTCGGTTGACACACCTTGAAAATTATTGCCTCCGATTCGACGTCCTGCCTAAGTTATGGACTCGGTTGCTAGTGTAGAATTCGTGTTTCTTCCTTTTTTTCATCTGTGGTGTCCTCTTCGGTCAATTTTTCGTTTTTGACGGACGATTTTTAGTCGTTATTTTGGTCGATTTCGATCAGCGGTAGGTGACGACGAACAAGATTTTGTGGTCGTAGTAGTGTAGATTTTGGTGCATTATACTCCTTGCTATTTTGTTGTTTTTAAGAATTTTTGACACAACACAGGCTAAAGAAACTCTTATATAACTTTAGAGTTATGATAATCGTTGCTGTTCATACCTCATTGCTTCCTATACCTGTAAACACAGTATGTTCAAGTTTTCATCCAAGAGCCTCTTCTACGTCATGCAGTTAGTTTTTGACGTTACAGCTGTGCCAGCATTAAAGGAACTGTCAAAGTTTGTGTAAACGATCAACAGGAGGAACTACGAGAACCATCTACCAGAGTTGAATGTGGTATTAGCACCTGCTAGGAAACAAAATTGGAATCGGAGATTTTGAAGAAGATGAAAAAAATGTATCCCAAGCAGAAGAATTTGGGAGGAGCAAATGCATTTAGTAAGGTTCAAAGGATTGCTCGCTTGAGCATTAGAGGGTCATATGCTCGACGTAGATAGTCGCCATGGAGATCATTCTTAGACTACTTCGTGTTGCAGTCAGAGGCAGCTCCAGAGGCCTACAGAGCAAGCCATCGTTGGTGCAAAGTTCTTATTGGCCAAATTGGAGATCAAGCAGCAAGCTTTCAATTGTGATTGGGAAGAAATGCAAAAACTTACGTCCGCGAATCTAGATGAGTGATCTCCTGCTGATTTTTTGGATGTCTCTAAAATGCTGACTGACACGAGCATTAGAATCTAAAGATGTGGTTAAGCCATAGAGCTGGGGGTGGGAAGGAGGTTTGCTTATTCAAGTCGAAACCGTGTGCCACCTGGTGGATAATGCTTCTGTCAAAATCAGGGCACGGCAGGCTATTAAATGCGATTTCTAGGGGTACTGAAGAGCTATAACTACTCTGATAGTGAGGTATCATTCACTGTTCCAAAATTCTGCTGCAATGGACTTGTCGTCAAAATCTCCAAGCAAAGAAGGACTGCTCAAGGCAATCCCTATGAGGAAAGACAGGTAAGATTGGGTGAGAGAATTTGGAATGGTCATTGTAGTAGACTGCATAAACACATAAATTGTATAGATCCAGTAAACTCTCATCTATGTATGAACTTAGGGAGAGCAAAAGACATTTCTGATTTGGTAAATTAAATCTCGATCAATTTCTTATATAACCAGGTCGAGAGAGTTGAAAGAGTTATCATTAGACTTCATCAAGTTGGTACATGGAGTGTATGCGCTTAAAACGAAGAAAACTAAGAGAAAAAAGTCAAGTTAGGCGACAGCTTTGTCCATTGTCCTCTTCCACTCCACAATCTTAAGCAATTTAACCTGTATGTGCGCATGATACTTAGCCATCAGAAGTGAATGCCACAAAATTTTGGATTTCTTTGGGTGGTTGCCCAATAAGTAAGGGGTACAGAGGCTAGAATTGTTCCCTACCACAACCACAACCCTAATACAGTCATTGCCAAGAGCACACGAACAAATTGATAACTAAGTCCTTGTATACAATTTTTTCTTTACCAGAAAATTTGGAAATTTTTCTTGAAAAAAATTATAAACATAGAGATCTTCTCCAACCAACATTTTAGCCAGTAGCTAAATATGCAGTCAACATCATTGATACTGCATCCATTGATTATAGTACATTCAAAGTGAGAATGTTTTCAAATTTATTAAGGTGCTAATAATGTCTCCTATCTGATATAATCCATGACCTGTTTATGTATAGTGTAAGGGATTCACCTTACACCAAATTGACGAAATGGTATAGAAATATTAATTACTTCTTCATAGAATGAAATTTTCTGCCACCGCCTTTAAGGCGGTCTTTGCAAAAGCTTTCAATGGACCAGCAGGTGATGTCCAAAATGCTTAAAACAAATTTCAGCGTCATTTTTTGTAGTGCTAGCAAAAAAGTACTTGCAACATTGAAATATTTGCACAACTAAGTAAAGTAATTAAACATATTGGTTTTTAGGTGAGGCAAGTGATTGAAAGTGTGTATTAGAGAGTTATAGGGCAGGTTGGAATAAATGGTAAAGTCTCCAAATAATTTGAATTGAAAAGAGGAATAAAACAGGGGGATAGTCTAAGCCCTTTGCTTTTTAATATATATATGGATAGTGTAGTAAAGCTCTGTAAAACGAACATGCCAAAAGTAACAGTTGGGTATAAGAAAATGAACCCCGTTCAACTGCAGAGTTTACTATATGCGGATGGTATCGTGCTAATGGGTGATAACTGGGAAAGAACATAGAGAATAATAAATCAATGGAACAAAATTATCATGCAGAAGGAAATGCAAATAAATACAAGCAAAACAAAAGTAATGATGATTAAAGCACCAAAAAATCAGCAAGACATACTGTGTGGAGAATATACATTAGAACGAGTGTCAACGATAACATATTTGGGATCGAAAATTAGCGACGATGGCAAAGTAGACGTAGAAATTCTGAATGGGTCAAAAAAGGCAACGCAAATATTTTACCAGTTAAATAACACAATTCTGGGCAAAAAGGAAGTCAGTGCATCCAGGAAAAGCAGAATATATAATACGGTAGTAGTCCCAACAATAATATACGGAAGTGAGACCTGGCCAATGAGGAGGAAACTGGAAAGTAGAATAACAGCAGCAGAAATGAAATACATAAGAAACATAGCCAGTAAAACAAAAAGGGATAAAGTTAGAAATGAAGATCTAAGAGAAATGACTAATCAGGTGCCAATTACGGAACTAATTGAACAGAAGCAGCTAAAATGGTACAGGCATGTGCAGAGAATGTCAACGGATGCACTAACGAAGAGAGTAGCAGGATCAAAAGTGGGCAACAAAAGAAGAGTTGGTAGACCTGGCAAAACCATGGACCAGAGAGGTGAAGAACTAGCGATAAAGAGAGGAAAATTAGTCAATGAGCTTAAAACCATGACGCAGTATAGAAGGATGTGGAGGATATGGGTGGAGACTCCACATCAGCAGACGCCGTAAGGCATAAGGCAATAGATAAAGAAGAAGAAGAAGGTTTTTAGGCAACAAATTTTCTCGATGGGTTGACTGGAATATATTATTAATACAAAAGTCCCAAGTTATAGGTATAGCGTTAAAGACACATTTCATAGTGTTCATATGTATTTGTTTACACCAATATCCCCTACACTAAACCTTTCTAATTTTGGAACACCATTATTTAATAGGGCACAGATAATGAAACATGCGGTATATTTTAGGGTGCCAGCAGTCGTGTTAAACGGGAAGATAATTTCGAAGCCCGGATAAACTGTAAATCCTCTAAATTACTAGCGGAAAATATACATCGTATGGACTGGCTGCTGCACTCTTAAAACCGATACAATTTATGGCGAGCGAATGATGCCAGAAACATTTGCCATTCCGACCGCCTAACCTCTTCCGACTTCACGTTTCTCATTTCTCCAAACGATACCCCCGCTAACTCGAATATCATCCTGTCAAAACTCGATGGAATTTTAAAAAAACAGCAACTAGAAATAGCCCCAAATACCTACGTAGTTATAATTAATATTATTAAAGCATAAATGTGTACCGCAAGGTACGATGTTTAAACCACTACTTTTTCATATACACATTTTTAACTCTATTTAATCCATACTAACTATTTTATTATAAAATGGAACGAGATAGCCATTAAGCTTCGAAAATAACCATTAAATACCGTTTCACAAAACAACCGCTATGTTCGAGCAGCGCTATTGCGAAATCGTAAAGTTTCAAAATCTATTTTTGTCTTGTCACTTTGTTGCGAATTAAACGGCCCAAAAGTTATTATCGATAAATTACATGTTCGGACAACTCCGCTGTTTAAAAATCAAACCAACTGAATGAGTAATAAATTAATCTTTTAGCACGTCCGCGTGAATTGGTCGACCGTTTGGCTTTTAAAATTCGCCAATAATTTACGTTCACCGAGTAAATTGGAGAGATGGAAAATTTCGGCGGACGATATTGGAATTTGTGGATTCGCGTGTTAAAAATAAATTTATTCGTGAATGTTATCGGGAATTTAGGTGGAAATATTTTTAATTTTTTAGTAGAATTTAGGAATTTTTGTTAAAATGCATCTACATATGTTGTCACGATCTAACTGCTATTTCTTCCAATAAATGCTCTAGGTTTTAATTCTCCCATATAGCCGTGTTTACGTATGATTTGAAGGCTTGAGGGCTAAACTTCTAAGGCATTTAACCCTCATCTGCATGACCTACTAACATATCGTGGGTCGTCGTGGGTTGTAGCAGCCTTTACGAAAGAGCTTAAAGCGTCCTAACATAATTGCACCATTATTACATTGTTTTCATTTAATGCGATTTTCCCTCAACTTAAATTTTCATTTACCGATCGAAAACTGCTATTAAACATGCCCTTTTCACTCTTCAACATATCATCGATTTTATTGTAATAACATTATTAAAAAAAAAAACGCAAAGATACCTCGTTCCTACTGTCGGATATTTTTCAAACGTATGGCCATTGACTTCGTACGATACAATGGTCTAATGTAGTTAAATGCCGTATAAACATATGTTGCTTCGCTTGCATCTGTGATAGAGATGTGCTTCTATTGAATACGTGTACAGTATGGTGTAAGAGAAATGACACCACGCTTCAGTTTCAATGTATTAAATAATTCGTTTTTGTCGTTGTTTTCAGTTATTTTCAACTGTAAATTTTCGATATAGTTTTTTTGGTTATTTAAGAAGCAATATGGATGAGTTTTCTTGTACAGTTTGACCAAATAAGGTTTTTAGAAATAATTTTTTTTCTCGTTTAGGCTTACAGATAGATCCATATTGTATTAAATGTTTTTGTTCCTAAATCGTTATAGCTATCATCCCTTAACTGCATGCTTTGTATATCGCGGACACCCTGTATAGCATATAGAACCATCTATATAATGAATAACTATAATGCTAACACTTTTTATTTAAGAAAACTTTACAAAAACATCTAAGAGTAACTTATGCTGCACGTTTGTTACATTTGACGCATATTACAGTTTTCTTCGCTGTGTCCCCCACAAATATTCTTCGCCCATTTAAAACAAACTGTTTTAGTCTTTCAATGGATTACAGAAGGGCACATGTAGCAGCTTCTTTTTGTCACCTTTTTTCTATTTTGGTCTGCTTTCGTAAGCTCGAAAGCCAATTGTCTTAGGAATATTCTACGGAGGTGTTCACACCGTTTTTTCTAATTAGGGTTCAAACTCATCCATATAACTAGAGCATTATAAAATACCACCTCCTCGTTTTTCGTTTTGAGGAATATGACCTAACCAGTTTATCGAGACTGTCAACCCCCCACTTGTTGCCATTGTAATCCAAAATTATTTCGGGTTTCTTTTTTTCAGTTTCTGATACTATTCCAGTGTTATGCATAGTTGGCATGAGAATCACTGCCCGGTTCCTTTTTGGAACGTAAGTGTGATGCCATTGTGATATCCGAATATAGAAGATAACTTTTCCTGTTTCCTGTCGGTTCTTTGGAACAAATCGTTTGCTTTTTCTTACTGTGCCTATTATCGTAGTATTCCTCTTTAGCTAAGTTTCTGCTAAATCGTAGTCTGTAAACAAATTGTCAATAGTAATGTTCTTCTCCCTGTAGCGTAAAGATGTGAGCACAAAACGTGTGCAACTCGTGGACCCTCTCCCTTTCCATATTCTTCTGTTTGTTTGCCACAATACAACTGAAGTATTTATAGCATCTGTAGCAATCCAAAGCTTCAATCCGTATTTATCTGGTTTAGACCTCTCCAAGGATAAAGCTGTTCGTCCGCGGTGATAAATAAATTTGGTTCATAATTTGTTTTGCAACTATTTGCAATCATATCCAGATACTCCGAAATGAGTGCCAATTTATCAGTTTTATTTCTCTGCTTCCTTGTTTCTATATCATCAAATCTGAGACATCTTAGAATAACTTCGAATCTGTTGCTCCAAATCTGGGCATCCTGATTTCCTCATCCCATAATTCCCTGACGTCTTGAGTTCGTGAATGGAAAACTCCTGCTAGTAAACACAATCCAATCACTGCATCTAGTTCAGGTACGGTAATATCTTTCCAGGAATCTGGGTACAGTGTTCTACCTTTGTTATTTGAATGCAACACAATCAGGTCACTTTGATCAGTAGTCATAAACAATCCAAATGAGTCTTTTATTGTTTTCACATTCATAGTGCAGTCGTGCAGGAGAACCTGGATTTGGCACTCGCCATAAGTTGTGAGCCGCAGTTTTGGTTTTGCAATCTTTGGAAAGCATGATATCTCTAAGAAGGGCAAGGGGAAGGTCATCGCTGGATCGCTATCTGAATAAATGTTACTTTCCAAAAATATAGGAATGTATATAGAGCCAGATGGTGGTTGGCAACAACGAAATTTCACAATCAGACGACATGTATTGTGGCCTAACATCACCAGATCTGTTTGCATGCAATTTTTTGTCAACAGACAACTCGTGAGTTGAAAAAGAGTGGTTCAGAATAAATTGCTACAATTTCAGTGCACCATACAAAATCTCATGAATGCACACCTTTGGTAGGTTATCACCTTATGGGCACCATGTTTAGATTTCTCTTCTTCCAGCATTTACGTGTTCAATAGATGGAAACTCGTTTTTGTAGTTTTTGTAAGAGTTACGTCAAATTCTCCGGTTTCTCGTGCCACCTCATGCAAGAAACACAAATGTAGAGGTAGAACTAAAGGTGAAGAACAGCTGCCTCTCACTTGGTATAGAATCCTCATCTATTATATATAGAAGTGAGCTTCTGCTAGAGCATATTAGGAATAGTGGTAGGATAAGCAACCTAGTTTGCATTTCCAAAAATGTTTAAAGTTTTTCTAAATAGGAAGTAGGAAAGGTAAACACTTCAAAGCTAGTTCTGGAAATACTTTTGGGCTGCCTGTCAAAAGAGCGTTTACATAATTTAAAAATGCACAGTTTTGGGATATGAAGACAAACAAACGCCACTTCCTCGTATGTTGCAACATCGTTCAGAAATCAATGCAGGACATGGAGAAGAAAAAAAGTATAACTGATTGTAGTTATTTGATTTGTAATTCCAATTGGTGAACATTGGAAACATTGGGCTTAATATTTTTTTTGGATGCATGTAATTCACTTGAATCACTTCAAGCTGCAGATAATCTCATACACTATCTCCCATAAATCATTTGATAAAATGGTAAAATATTTAACGGCTTCTTTATGCATTTCCTCATTGTTCGTTTTATAGTCAGTTTGGACCACTGTTACCGATTAAATTGTCTCATCATTTAAAATTTCTTTGAAATGGTTTATAGCAAATTGTCATTCATACAGAATTTGCTTCAAAATTATCTCTCTCAATTATCAGGTTAAGGATATATTTTGATGAAATTGCATGAGAAAGAAGAAGAGAAAGGAGAAAGAAATTATGAATCTTTTAATTCTATCTATCTCTTCTATACTATCATATAATATCATTATTTAAAAAGAAATATATCGAGAACTATACATGATAGACAAAACCTAATTCCAATCTACATATTTAAACTACATATAATCGATTATTTTTTCTACTAATAAACGCCTGGCTCAAGTAACCGACGCGACGCGCAGACCGAAGTTTGTCGCAAAAGCTAAAGCGTTTACCTGTAATTAAGTTAATTAAACACAAATTATCGGCATAGCGGACATAATCCGTTTGGTCAATTGATTACGGCATGAAAGATTCCGTTAAAATGCCGACGCAGACCACACAGACTATGGCCAATGAAATGAATGCGCAAAAACAATGAAACTGTGTGATTTAATTTTTAAGTGAGTGGTATTAGTGGAGGTAATAATTACACGTAAATCAATCTATATGGTCACCGATTTTTGTCGTATAAACTCATTAAACCCATCCCATAATATTTTTGAAAAAAGTGACAGATAGAAAATGTTCATCAAGTGGTGAGTAGTATGCTATAACCCTAAAATGTTGTCTTCATTACAGCTTTGTTGGTTGCAGCGATATAACGGTTCTTCTCTGATAACACTATACTACATATGTACATACACTTGCGGCGATTAAGTACAGTCCGTACAGCAAAAACTGCAGTGCGTTAGTTTATCCAGTAATACAGTTTGGAAGCCACTACAGCTGCATCCACCACAGTTAATTTTTCAGTTTGTCTAGGAAGTGTTGTGTTAAACCGTTTTTTTTGACGTGCTACTAAAGGCTAGTTTACACTAGACCGGTGGAAAAGTAAGTTAAGTGAATTTCGAGTGAAACTTAATCACATGGAATGCTGCTGATTACTTGTCACTTCAAAAAAAACTAAGATCTATAGAATGCAAGGCTATAGTAATAGTGTGACATGTGGTAATGCCCAAAAATACTCCACGATGTAAGCTTATATCAATGTCTTGAACAAAAACATAGGCAATGGTATCAGCCAACAAAGTAGTTTGCGATATTCAAGAAAAATGTAACGATTTATGGTAGACTACCTTTAGTCAATTCCGTCATATTTGTAGGCAGTAGTGTCACTCATGGTGATGCCATTTCAGCAGATATCAGAGTGCAGAGACAGACGAGAATGATGAACGAAAAAGGCCAGCCCTAGGCAAGTGATCTTCTACCAATTCTAGTGTCAAAATTTCATATAAGAATGAGCTACAACAACCAAGTGGTTCATGTTATTAGTATGGAGACCAAGACTGTTTGGATCAACAAATGCTGTTATCCACAATGTAAAAAACTAAGAAATTATTGGCCATGAAGTAGATAAGCTGTTGGGCATAAGCCAGTCACAATTTGTGGAGTTCGTCAATTGTTTTGGTGCTGTGAAAGACGAAGCAGATAGTATTCGACAATGATATCGAAGGCTTTCACTTTTCGAGTCTCCATTGTGAGGGATTCCGGGTGTTGATCGTGTTATGGTTTTTAATAAATATACAGTACAAAAAAATGCACAAAATATACAAATAAAACTTGTCCTTTTCCCCCCTAATGTAAGTGGCTTCTTCAGGAGCAAAGAGTGGTTAGGAAGGTACCAGAAGGCCGCAGTAACTCGACGTGTAAACCACGCTAGAGGCGACAACCTTCTGGTCAGAAGGTTTTCACCTCTAGCGTGCCCAATCCTCTAGTGTTGGTCCATTGCTTTTTGCAATAACATAATTGTGTCTACTTAAAGTCCAAAAAACCATTCTACTTAGTTTATCGAATTCTCAATCAAGTATTTGGGACTTAACCTTTCCACTCAAGACATCAGAGTTGATTCCTAGAAAGTTGCAGGTGTTGCTGACGGTGGTAGCTTTTCAAGAGCCATCTTTAGTACAGCTGTTAAGGAAGGAATCAGAACAATCATGAAGCCCAGAAGAACAAATGCAGCATTTCGTGTGATTGTTGTTTGCCGTAACCTATAAGCAAGGAGTTGGAAAAAACATCTAAAACATCGATTCAATTAGTAACTGCTAATGGATGGCATATGTCAAAGTCAAACATAATTTATCCAATTTTATCTGGGAGTGACGCTAACAAGAATTTAAGGTAGCGGTGGAGCAAACACAAACTACGACTTAGTGTCTATTTCCATTAAAATATCACGAATTTATTCGCTCCCACATAGAAATTAATTGACATCTTAGAAGGAATACATCAAGAAGTGGTAATCTAACATCTGAACACTCTCCCATATTTCGTATCCATATTTGCTAATCAAATACGAAGTCGTGTTAATAAAAACAGGTAATTTACTTCAAGTAAACATACGCTAATAAGTTCGACGACTACAGATCGCTGCCTTTTGTATTCCAGACATCCAACGAGACATATCTCATCGAAACAGACGTTAATATCAACAATTTCCATACGAGACATATTGAATCAAAGACCGTTATCCGTCCCATTCTACTCGTTCCCTACTTAGTCTCTCTATCTAACTGGATATATGTCAACAATCGAACATCAGGAATCCTCAATTAATAATATTAGGATAGCAAGTCGGCAGGTTTGATAGTGTGTTAGTGTCAGCAGTACTTACACATAATAACGGTTCTGCGTCTGCCACGTATACGTGCGGTACTTTTACTACTGCCTGCTTCGTACAGACTCCAGTCTGGAATGCAATTGCCATCGCCTTCTTGTTTGTATGCCGGTGTGTTTATATTCGACGTAGTTCCAGGGGGTTTCGTTGTTTTCGAGCGTATGTGAGATGATCGGCGTAATGTGCTGTCATTGTGTTGGGGAGGGCGGAGGGGGTATATATGTATCTATGGATTTCGAAGTTCCTATCCGAGATGTTGTTCCTCATCTTTGTACTCACTGTGATTGCACATACATTCTGATGTTTGAGTAATAATATTGGAACTGTGGTTTTCATTATTAGTGCAGGAAGCATACATTCGAGAAGGTTTACTGAAAAAACCAGTAGCAAGCTGATTTTTTATATGAGAGCTAAAGGCTTCTAGTAAGGTGGTTTTGGAATTTTTAAGAAAAAGTTGTGTTTGTTGTAGAATACCTGTAGTCGATTCAGGTCTAGTGTAGACAGTAACGTCTCCGTGTAACTCCAATTTGGATTCTTTACCATAACCTTGACCACCGCTCCAATCTCGTTCGGGTCCTTAAAACCATATCTATGTTAATTACTTGAGCAATAGATTCATGGCATCTTTTGATTCCTGTTTGCAAACTAGGAGGGGTACCAATATTTTAATATGACATCCAATATTGCATTGAAGGCAACTGTAATTTGGATTTCTTACCATAATCTTGACCACTAGTCTTAGGGTTCCCAAGGTCGGGAAAAGACTTTGTATTTACATCGAATTATAGGCGAGCTTCACTAATCTCCTGCAGCCCAAAATAGTCGGCAATGGCCATGCTAGGCAGAGTTAAAGAGAATTTTTTCATGCCAATCATTTTACAGGATTAGTAGTTTGGATGGGTGAAAGTTTGCTCAAATTACGTGGCAACTCGTACTGGACTTGTAATCAAAGGATCTCTAAGTTTGACCATAGGAGCAGTACTATGGTCAAAGAGTCTCTAAGTATTTTGGTATTATCTCCAATATTGCATTGAAGGCAACTCTAATTTGGATTCTTTACAATAATCTTGACCACTAGTCTTAGGATTCTCAAGGTCTGGAAAAGACTTTGTATTTACATAGAATTATAGGAGAGCTTCACTAATCTCTTGCTCCCCAAAATAGTCGGGAGTGGCCATGCTAGGCACAGTTAAAGAGAATTTTTTCATGCCCATCATTTTACAGGATTAATAGTTTGGATGAGTGAAGGTCTGTTCAAATTACGTGGCAACTCGTACTGGACTTGTAGTCAGAGAATCTCTAAGTTTGACTATAGGAGCAGCACTGTGGTCAAAGAGTCTCTAAGTGGTCTGGTTTTTTAAGATATAGTCGGAATCATTGAACCCTCACAGCGAAACTTAATAATCTCGTTCGGGTCTTTAACATCATATCTATTTTACATGACTTCTGACTCCTGTCTACAAACTAGAAGAGGTACCAGTATTTTGGTGTGACCTCCAATATTGCATTAAAGGCAACTCCCATTTGGATTCTTGACAATAATGTCGACCAGATTGGCAGACTTAAAGAGCAATTTTTCACGCATGTGAAGGTTTGTCCAAATTACGTAGCAGTTCGCACTGCTCTTGATGTCAAAGAGTCTCTAGGTGGAGTTTTTTTTTCCTTTTAGAAACAGTCCAAATATTGGACCACATCCCAAACCAAACCAATCTTATTGTGGTCATTGAAATATTACATATGCAACCGTTCTATACCTCATAGTGTCTTCTGGCCTCTGTTTGCATGTTTCTGATTTTTATGGCAGACGTTCTAAGAACCCTAGATGTGGAAATATTAATATCTGCGAATGGCACTACAGTGTGTGTAAATGGATTGTGGAGGATGTAGATGCAGCCCTAGAAAAGGCATCCATCAGGTGGAGACGAAAGTTCAATTCCTCTAAGAGCAAGGTCTTCAGATTTTTGAAGTACTTCTGTTCTTCTCCAGAAAATATTCTGTTTGTAGTTCTTCAGTTGGTTATATCTGGATATATTTGTTGCATTCGTTCATGTTTAATCCTCATATCTTTCTCTATAAGGCAGAGGTCTATAAGCTAGAAATTGATTTTGATTTTTATGGAAGACGGTTCAAGAATTTCAGAGGTATTAGAGCTGATAATGTTAAATCACTAAATTTAACATTACCAAATCTATAGTTGATCTGCTTCTGTGCTAAAACATTCTTTATCGTTGAAATTTTTCGCTATTAAGACCAAGGTCTTCAAACAATTCAGAACTGAATAGTTTGACTCATTACTGATGCAGTTGGATTTAGTAGGAGCCAGTAGTTAAAAGAAGATATAGGCGTTGCCTGGAACAATCTTTTGGAACTTGATTGTCCTCTACCTAGTTGGATCGTAAGAAAAGTATTCCTTTGATGACAGAATTGCACCAAATTAAAACTTAAAATCCTTAATATTTTTCCTTAGCGACCACCAAATTCTTGTCAAACCAAAGTATGCCACCTCTCAGGATAAGTGGTTGAATAGAGGTAGTAAAGAGCTGTGGTTGGTGATAAATAACTTCTAACTATCAAAGTAATAAAATTTCAAAAATAAATAAATGAATAAGAACTACCTCATATGTTCCAGAATATGGAATGTTAGTAGATTGTGCAGAAAAAATTGTTCAGAAACCTTGAAACAAACACCAATCACACCATTCAATTGATGTCCGACCATTACCACCAACACAACAAAAAAATCCATTAACTATACTTTCCAGCGGAAATCTTCCAAAC
Organism: Popillia japonica; assembly: GCA_004785975.1. Taxonomy (NCBI): domain Eukaryota; kingdom Metazoa; phylum Arthropoda; class Insecta; order Coleoptera; family Scarabaeidae; genus Popillia; species Popillia japonica. The sequence goes on along the minus strand of SMLS01071454.1, from coordinate 614 downwards.
AGCCCGCACTCCACACACGTGAAAGAGAGGATTTACAGAGTGCAGAACATCCTCTATTAATGGCCATCGGAGCATTGCCATTATCGTGGAATGACGCCTCTATATACGATGACTTGATTAATAGCTAGTCGGCCGTTATACAATTGACGTTCGGGAAGCATCAAGTAGGTCTTTTTTTCCCGATACCATAGACGCCCTCGATCTAAATAGACTCGTTGAAAAAATGAAGTGAGGAGGGCCAGACGCGAGTGCAGGATAGATCTTGTCGTTGTGTGGCTTTTTCCACCGATCTCGTGGAAATACGTTAGGGGAGACCGGTCATTAGTTATACTTCCGGTTAATGTCATGTAGTTGGTTCTGTATTACTCCTCGAGAAAAAGTAGGTGGAATTGAAAAATAGTAATAAATTAATTTTTAGTTGTTAGTTTAAAATTTCTAACAATTAAGCCTCCTCTCACACAAAATATATTTCAAACAGGTGAAGTCAACGTAAAAACAGAACCCCAATCATTAAAACGCAGATAAGAACTTCAACTTGCAGCGTCGATGCACCTGCTTCCTTTAGCATTCTTTTTCCTCGTCTTAATTCGACCTAAACGATAGGGGAAATGTAA